>WNWK01031001.1:0-23042 GCA_009830355.1 Cherax destructor
TTTTGCTTATGAGTGGTCTAAGGTGATTTAATGTTGTTGAGCCCCATGCACAGATTCCATAGGTGAGATAAGGGTAGATAAGAGAATGATATAGTGCAATGAGAGCTGGTTGAGGCACATAATAGCGTATCTTAGATAATATACCTACTGTCCTTGAGATTTTCTTGGAAATTTGTTGTATGTGTTTGGAATTTAAGACTACTGTCAAGGTGGATTCCCTAGAATTTTCCTCTGTGAGCCTTGATGGTGAACCATTTAGCGTTATGTTAAGTGGAACATTTGTAGCTTGTTTCCAAACTGAATGTAGTAGGTCTTGTCCGTATTGAGAGTAAGCTTATTTGTCATCATCCATGTTGATATTTTCTGTAATTCGGCATTAACTGTGTTGGCTAGTACGACTGGATTTGGGTGAGAGAAGACATATGTTGTGTCATCTGCAAACAAAATGGGTTTGAGTAGTTGTGATGCATTCGGTAGGTCATTTATGTAAATGAGGAATAGGAGTGGCCCCAGGACACTACCTTGAGGGACACCGACTGTAATTTGTTGTGTGGAAGAGTTCTTCCATTTGTGTTCACGTACTGACTTCTGTTGCTAAGGTACGACTTTAGGTAGTTGAGGGGTCCCCCTAATACCATAGTGCGCTAATTTTGTGAGCAATAAATCATGGTCGACTGTATCAAATGCTTTGCGTAGGTCTATGAAGATTCCCAGCGGAACTTCTTTCTTCTCAAGTGCGGTGTATATTAACTCTAACATGTGTGTTATAGCATCGTTTGTGCTCTTGTTGGTCCTGAATCCATAATTTTGAGTTACAATTTACCCACATAAAAGAATTTAGTTTTGAGCAGCAATTAAAGTTTTTAAAATATGCATACGATAATTGGCTGAGTGGGTATGCCTCAGCCAACCAATAATGTGGTAGCTTGCCTCTTTGGCAGCTTCTGAGGCAATAGGAGTATCAGTGGGGGTGATGGGAGTGACTTAGCAGCTAATCAGTGATAAGTGAATATCTCAGGGTAGCATCTAAGCCGGGAGTGATGGACCTGCCTCGTATGAGTCAGTAGGCCTGCTGCAGTGTTCCTTCTAATGTTCTTATGTTCTAATAGCAGCATTTGAACTACAGTTTATCGTTTCCTCTTCAGTTTGGAGCTACCACGTGTGTTGTCTCCACCAACTCTCAATTACTTACTCTTCATAACTGCATTTGTGATTTGATTATGTAATTTTTTTGTGTTACAAAGTCATCATGCTTCCTGAAGTGCACAATAAACTGGCAATTTCTCTGAAGATCAAGCAAGAAATCATAAAAACACATGTTAAGAGTTAAAATTAGTGCCCTGCTGCATGAGTATGGCTTTCCATAATCAACCATCTCCACTATGTTCAAGCAAAACAAAATTATAATACAGCCTCTCCTCACTTAACGACGGAGATAGGGGCCTAAGACCCTGTCGGTCAACGATCTCGTGCTAATTGAGGAATGACCCCTTACTGACACTTCAAAAGTGTCACCACCACTCCCTCTCCTCTCTCTGTATAGCCCCCAGCTCCACACACCCTCCGATACCTCTCCATATACGTATGTCAGTTTTTATTAATTTGGGAGTCTTTATCATGTCTGTCTATCTGTCTGCTTGACTGAATGACTTACTGACTTACTGAAAAAGTGTATGTTTAGGAACATAGCTAATAACATTTCTTTCTGTAATGGTCACGGTCACTTTTTTTTATGGTGTTGTGACAAGTGTCAGATAACTGATGACAGCCAGTGACATTTGATAAATTGCACTACAGCAGGGAACCTCGCTTGTGTCATGTTTATTATGAAATACGTATGACATTTAAAGTGCCCAAGAGTGATTATTATTATTTATTATTATTATTATTATTATTACCATCTTGGAGACTTTAAAAGCTAGTGTACTGAGTGGCTGTAAGAAGGAGATTGAGATGCTTGACATAGACACACTGCGCTGCCGTACCGTGGCCCAAATTCCATATGGCATACAATAATTTTTTTAATTGCCGGAGAGCCCGTCGAATCTCGAGTTGTCGGTAAAAGAGTACGCGGTAAGTGAGGAGAGGCTGTATAGAATATTAAATTCGCTGACTAATTTGAGCTAGTGAAAAAGGTAGAGAAATTATGACAGACTGAAAGACTGTTGTTATTGTGGATAAGACAGAAGCAGATGAAGGGAGGTGCCATGCCTGCAAGTTATACCTGAGCTTGCAAGACAAATTTATGATGATTTGAAACACCATTCACCCTCAAGTACTGATGCTACTCCATATGATTTTAAAAAGCTAGCCGAAGGGGGTTTGAGGGTTTCAAGAAAAGAGCCAACATTAACCCTTTCACTGTCCAGACCCCTGAAATGAAACTTGCCTCAGTGTCAAAAAAAAAAAAAAACTTCTGAAATGTTAGAGAATCTTTTTCCAAAGTAATGGCACCAAAAGTTAATGACACCTCTCCAATATATGACAATATTATATTTATTTTATTATATTTTATTAACAATCGGCCGATTCCCACCAAGGCAGGGTGGCCCGAAAAGAAAAACTTTCATCATCATTCACTCCATCACTGTCTTGCCAGAGGGGTGCTTACACTACAGTTATAAACTGCAACATTAACACCCCTCCTTCAGAGTGCAGACACTGTACTTCCCATCTCCAGGACTCAAGTCCGGCCTGCCGGTTTCCCCGAATCCCTTCATAAATGTTACTTTGCTCACACTCCAACAGCACGTCAAATATTAAAACCATTTGTCTCCATTCACTCCTATCAAATACGCTCACACATGCTTGCTGGAAGTCCAAGCCCTCGCACACAAAACCTCCTTTACCCCTCCTCCAACCCTTCCTAGGCCGACCCTACCCCGCCTTCCCTCCACTACAGATTTATACACTCTCGGTTATTCTGTCTCGTTCCATTCTCTCTACATGTCCGAACCACCTCAACAACCCCCCCTCAGCTCTCTGGATAATAGTTTTGGTAATCCCGCACCTCCTCCTAATTTCCAAACTCTGAATTCTCTGCATTATATTCACACCACACATTGACCTCAGACATGACATCTCCACTGCCTCCAGCCTTCTCCTCGTTAACATTCATCACCCATGCTTCACACCCATATAAGAGTGTTGGTATAACTATACTCTCATACATTCCCTTCTTTACTTCCATGGACAAAGTTCTTTGTCTCCACAGACTCCGAAGTGCTCCACTCACCCTTTTTCCCTCATCAATTCTATGATTCACCTCATCCTTCATAGACCCATCTGCTGACATGTCCACTCCCAAATATCTGAATACATTCACCTCCTCCATACTCTCTCCTTCCAATCTGATATCCAGTCTTTCGTCACCTAATCTTTTTGTTATCCTCATCACCTTGCTCTTTCCTATATTCACTTTCAATTTTCTTCTTTTACACACCCTACCAAATTCATCCACCAACCTCTGCAACTTCTTAGAATCTCCCAAAAGCACAGTGTCATCAGCAAAAGCAACTGTGACAACTCCCACTTTGTATTTAATTCTTTATCTTTCAACCCCACACCTCTTGCCAAGACCCGCATTCACTTCCTTACAACCCCATCTATAAATATATTGAACAACCATGGTGACATCACACATCCTTGTCTAAGGCTCACTTTTACTGGGAAATAGTCCCCTTCCTCCTACACACTCTAACTTGAGCCTCACTATCCTCATAAAAACTCTTCACTGCTTTCAGTAACCTACCTCCTATTCCATACACCTGCAACATCTGCCACATTGCCCCCTATCCACCCTATCATACGCCTTTTCCAAATCCATAAATGCCACAAAAACCTCTTTACCCTTATCCAAATACTGTTCACCTATATGTTTCACTGTAAACACTTGGTCTACACACCTCTACCTTCCTAAAGCCCCTTGTTCATCTGCTATCCTGCTTTCTGTCTTACTCTTAATTCTTTCAATAATAACTCTACCATACACTTTGCCAGGTACACTCAACAGACTTATCCCCTATAATTTTTGCACTCTTTTTGTCCCTTTGCCTTTATACAAAGGAACAATACATGCTTTGCCAATCCCTAGGTACCTTACCCTCTTCCATACATTTATTAAATAATAGCACTAACCACTCCAAAACTATATCCCCACCTGCTTTTAACATTTCTATCTTTATCCCATCAATCCCAGCTGCCTTACCCCTTTCATTCTACCCACTGCCTCACGAACTTCCCACACTCACAACTGGCTCTTCCACACTCCTACAAGATGTTATTCTCCTTGCCCTATACACAAATCACAGCTTCCTGTCTTCATCAACATTTAACAACTCATCAAAATATTCTCCATCTTCCCGATACCTCTAACTCTCTATTTAATAACCTCTCTCCTATTTTTAACTGTCAAATCCATTTGTTCCTAGGCTTCCTCAACTTATTAATCTCACTCCAAAACTTTTCTTATTTTCAACAAAATTTGTTGATAACATCTCACCCACTCTCTCATTTGCTCTCTTTTACATTGCTTCACCACTCTCTTAACCTCTCTTTTCTCTCCATATACTCTTCCTCCTTGCATCATTTCTACTTTGTAAAACCTCTCATATGCTAACTTTTCTCCTTACTACTCTCTTTACATCATCATTCCACCAAACGCTCTTCTTCCCTCCCGCACCCACTTGCCTGTAACCACAAACTTCTGCTGAACACTCTAACACTACATTTTTAAATCTACCCCATACATCTTCGACCCCATTGCCTACACACTCACTAGCCCATCTATCCTCCAATAGTTGTTTATATCTTACCCTAACTGCCTCCTCTTTAGTTTATAAACCTTCACCTCTCTCTTACTTACTGCTTCTATTTTCTTGTATCCCATCTACCTTACTCCCACTGTAGCTATAACTAAAAAGTGATCTGATATATCTGTGGCCCTCTATAAACATGTACATCCTGAAGTCATCAACAGTCTTTTATCTACCAATACATAGTCCAACAAACTACTGTCATTACGCCCTACATCATATCTTGTATACAGTCATCCTCGTTTTCGATTTAATCCTCCAGATGGATCAAGAACAAAATCGGAAAACCAAAACTATTTTCCCATAAGAAATAATGGAAATTCAATTAATCCTGCTCCAGAAACCCAGAAGTTTGGAAAAAAATTGGGGGCCTTAAAGATAGATTTACATGCACAAATGAATGAACTGAATGTGGCACTTACCTTTATTGAAGACTGATGTTGCTGGATGGGAGAGAGGGAAGAGGGAGAGGACGAGACCCTAATTTTGGAACGGGAATCCCTCCATAAGGAAACTAGGTATCAAGTCCTTATCCGGGGTCACTTCCTGCATGCCTACTACACTCCCTCCCTGCCTGCTACACTCCCTCCCTGCCTGCTACACTCCCTCCGTGCCTGCTACACTCCCTCCCTGCCTGCTACACTCCTGCATACATGCTACACTCCCTACATACATGCTACACTCCCTGCATACCTGTTACACTCCTGCATACATGCTACACTCCCTGCATACCTGTTACACTCCCTGCATACATGCTACACTCCCTGCATACCTGCTACACTCCCTGCATGCATGCTACACTCCCTAGCATACCTGCTACACTCCCTGCATACCTGCTTACACTCCTGCATACACTGCTACACTCCCTGCATACCTGCTACACTCCCTGCATACATGCTACACTCCTGCATACCTGCTACACTCCCTGCATGCATGCTACACTCCCTGCATACCTGCTACACTCCCTGCATACCTGTTACACTCCTGCATACATGCTACACTCCCTGCATACCTGTTACACTCCCTGCATACATGCTACACTCCCTGCATACCTGCTACACTCCCTGCATGCATGCTACACTCCCTGCATACCTGCTACACTCCTGCATACCTGTTACACTCCTGCATACATGCTACACTCCCTGCATACCTGTACACTCCCTGCATACCTGCTACACTCCCTCCTGCAACTCCTGCTTACACTCCTGCATGCATGCTAAACTCCCTGCATACCTGCTACACTCCCTGCATGCATGCTACACTCCTGCATACTGCTACACTCCCTGCATACCTGTTACACTCCCTGCATACATGCTACACTCCCTGCATACCTGCTACACTCCCTGCATACATGCTACACTCCTGCATACCTGCTCACACTCCCTGTATGCATTGCTACACACTCCTCCTGCATACATGCTACACTCCCTGCATACCTGTTACACTCCCTGCATACATGACACTCCCTGCATACCTGCTACACTCCCTGCATACTGCTACACTCCCTGCATGCATGCTACACTCCCTGCATACCTGCTACACTCCCTGCATGCATGCTACACTCCCTGCATACTCTACACTCCCTGCATACCTGTTACACTCTCTGCATACATGCTACAATCCCTGCATACCTGTTACACTCCCTGCATACATGCACACTCCCTGCATACATGCTACACTCCTGCATACTGCTACACTCCCTGCATGCATGCTACACTCCCTGCATGCATGCTACACTCCCTGCATGCCTGCTACACTCCCTGCATGCCTGCTACACTCTTAAACTCCATCGTGTTTCTCACTTTCACTATCATATTTTTCTATTATTTCTTTCTTCATTTCTACAGTGTTCCTCACTTTCTTTACCAAAGAAGTGGCACTAGGAGCTTTCTTTGGGCCCATGGTAGCTTATTTAGTAGTCATACACAATAATCAAGGCCCAAAAACAATGAATTGTTAATAAATGTTTTGTATAAACTCCTGGGATGATGTTCACTCAAGCGTAAACAATGCTAGACTGCGTGACAATGTGCGTGGGAGGTGCGTGGGTGGCGGGCCTACGGCCTTTGTATGTGCACGGCACTGGTGGACAGGTCCCATACGGTCGGCGAAAACTAAAACAATCGGCGAAAACTAAGCCAAATTTTCCCTGAAAAAAGTCAGCGAAAACCAAAATCGGCGAAAACTGGGACAAGCGAAAACCAAGGGATGACTGTACAGTGGTACCTCGACTTACGATGTTATCATCTTACGTTATTTTCGATAACCGATATTTATAACGTAAGAAATTTGAATGCGACTTACGATGTTTGCTTCGTCTAACGACATTCGTACCAGACGTGTCCGCTTGGCGCCCAGCTGAGCGCGCACTCCAGGGAGCGTCAGTGCTATTGTTTACAAGCGAGAGCGACCACCCACCCACACCCACGCATTCATACCAGTATATTGTCATTATTCCACTGTTTTTAGTGCTTGCAACTGCTAAATAAGCTACCATGGGTCCAAGGAAAGCTCCTAGTGCTAAGCCTGTGGTAAAGAATGTGCAGGGAGTGAAGCATTTATGCAGGGAGTGTAGCATTTATGCAGGGAGTGTAGCAGGCATGCAGGGAGTGTAGCAGGCATGCAGGGAGTGTAGCAGGCATGCAGAGTGTGTAGCAGGGATGCAGGGAGTGTAGCAGGGATGCAGGGAGTGTAGCAGTGGATGCAGGGAGTGTAGCAGGGATGCAGGGAGTGTAGCAGGATGCAGGGAGTGTAGCAAGGATGCAGGGAGTGTAGCAGGGATGCAGGGAGTGTAGCAAGGATGCAGGGAGTGTAGCAAGGATGCAGGGAGTGTAGCAGGGATGCAGGGAGTGTAGCAAGGATGCAGGGAGTGTAGCAAGGATGCAGGAGTGTAGCAAGGATGCAGGGAGTGTAGCAAGGATGCAGGGAGTGTAGTAGGCATGCAGGAGTGTAGCATTCATGCAGGGAGTGTAGCAAAGATGCAGGGAGTGTAGCAGGGATGCAGGGAGGTGCAGGATGCAGGGAGTGTAGCAGGATGCAGGGAGTGTAGCAGGATGCAGGGAGTGGTAGTAGCAGGATGCAGGGAGTGTAGCAAGGATGCAGGGAGTGTAGCATGGATGCAGGAGTGTAGCATTCATGCAGGGAGTGTAGCATTCAAAGAAAAAGGCCAGTAACCCAGAAAAGAACTTGGTACCTGCAGTGTTAATGGAAGGATTCCCTTCCAAACACTAGCATACTACTCCACCTTCTCCCTCCTCCACACATCACAACTCTTCAATAAATGTAAGTGACATGTTATTGTTCAATATTTACATGTGTATTTAGGTATTCTTTATTAAATTCTTTATTATTTAATGTCAAAAAGTTCTAAAAAATATTTTATTTAACTACTTTTGGAAGTCTTGGACGGATTAAATTTATTTCCATTATTTCTTATGGGGAAAATTGATTCGAGTAACGATTGTTTCGCCTTAAGATATGCCCTCTCTGACGGATTAATATCGTAAGTCGAGGTACCACTGTACTTATTTATCCTCTTTTTCTTAAAATATGTATTACCTATAACTAAACCCCTTTCTATACAAAGTTCAATCAAAGGGCTCCCATTATCATTTACACCTGGCACCCCAAACTTACCTACCACACCCTCTATACATGTTTCTCCTACTTTAGCATTTAGGTCCCCTACCACAATTACTCTCTCACTTGGTTCAAAAGTTCCTATACATTCGCTTAACATCTCCCAAAATCTCTCTCTCTCCTCTACACTCCTCTCTTCTCCAGGTGCATACACGCTTATTATGACCCACTTTTCGCATCCGACCCTTATTTTAATCCACATAATCCTTGAATTTACACATTTATATTCCCTCTTCTCCTTCCATAACTGATCCTTCAACATTATTGCTACCCCTTCCTTAGCTCTAACTCTCTCAGATACTCCTGACTTAATCCCATTTATTTCTCCCCACAAACTCGCCTACCCCCTTCAGCTTTGTTTCGCTTAGGGCCAGGACATCTAACTTCTTTTCATTCATAACATCAGCAATCATCTCTTTCTTATTATAATCCTTATCCAAATACTGTACAAGTACTAGTATTAGTATTAAGTTCAGCACTAGTTTTACTTTCCTGAAATACTTTGTATAACTATGGACTTTCTATAGAATACACAAAACGAATAGAATTAACGTCCTCTCATTCTTGGAAATAAATTATGACAGTTAACTTGACCCCTCCCCCACTTTCTGAACTCTAAAATTCCCCCTCCTACTAACATACAAGCACATTTCCTCCCTTATTTAACTATTTTCTCTATTCTAATGAGTAGAAAAATAGTTAAAGGTATACTTAAGAAAGCCAGTCTATGTGAGAGGGAGCTGGTTATCAAACCACTCCATATTTGTGTACTATCACTTGGTATTTTATCCATGTCCTAGATATAAGCAGGAATTGTTATTTCCACTATACAGTAGTCATATTTTACAATGAGCAGGAGACTTTTTAATGTGGGAGTGACAATGATGCACACACACAGCTAATCTATGACATTATGAGAAAGTTTCAACTGGTGTAATTATAATTTTTAATAGCATACTCTACAGAATAAAATAGCAAGTAAATGATAAAGTTAATTTTAGCTTTCACTCACTGCTTATATTCAAGATGGGAGAAACATTTCAAGCAATTATTAATGTGGATCCAGGCACGTGCTGTTGTGCTAGAACCCACGTCATCCTCAAGTGGTTCTGGGAATTATCTTCCCCACATGCCAGTCTCAGACCAGGCCTCCTAAGTTAAAAAGGAAATATTACAGGATTAAGAACTGCTAAGAAACACACAAGTGAGTAAAGATATGTTTTCAAATGCAAGTAGGAAGTCTTAAGAGTTGTCATCTTACATATTCACAAGACAAAGAAAAGATTGGCAATACTGACAGTGCAAAAAATTTAAGCGGTTTGCATTTAATACTCATTTGACAGAACAGTGTTTCCCTGGAAAGTTTCCATTTTCAAACCTAGTACAGTGGACCCTCAGTTTTCATGATTAATCCGTTCCAGAGAGTCTGCTGAAAGCCGAAATTCACGAAAACCGAAACCATTTTCCCCATAAGAAATAATGTAAATCCAATTAATCCATTCCAGACACCCAAAAGTATTAACAAAAAAAATCATTTTTTTAGAGATTAAATATAGATTTACATACAGAAAAGAATGACAAATCAATATAAAGCAATAATAAAATGTATAAATGAACATTTAACATGACACTATCTTTTTAGTTATAGCTACAGTGGGAGTAAAAGGTAGATGGGATACAAGGAAAATAGAATCAGTAAGTAAAAGAGAGGTGAATGTTTATAAACTAAAAGAGGAGGCAGTTAGGGTAAGATATAAACAACTATTGGAGGATAGATGGGCTAGTGAGAGTGTAGGCAATGGGGTCGAAAATGTATGGGGTAGATTTAAAAATGTAGTGTTAGAGTGTTCAGCAGAAGTTTGTGGTTACAGGCGAGTGGGTGCAGGAGGGAAGAGGAGCGATTGGTGGAATGATGATGTAAAGAGAGTAGTAAGGGAGAAAAAGTTAGCATATGAGAGGTTTTTACAAAGTAGAAGTGATGCAAGGAGGGAAGAGTATATGGAGAGAAAAGAGAGGTTAAAAGAGTGGTGAAGCAATGTAAAAAGAGCAGATGAGAGAGTGGGTGAGATGTTATCAGCAAATTTTGTTGAAAATAAGAAAAAGTTTTGGAATGAGATTAATAAGTTGAGGAAGCCTAGAGAACAAATGGATTTGACAGTTAAAAATAGGAGAGGAAAGTTATTAAATGGAGAGTTAGAGGTATCGGGAAGATGGAGAGAATATTTTGAGGATTTGTTAAATGTTGATGAAGACAGGGAAGCTGTGATTTCGTGTGTAGGGCAAGGAGGAATAACATCTTGTAGGAGTGTGGAAGAGCCAGTTGTGGGTGTAGGGGAAGTTCGTGAGGCAGTGGGTAGAATGAAAGGGGGTAAGGCAGCTGGGATTGATGGGATAAAGATAGAAATGTTAAAAGCAGGTGGGGATATAATTTTGGAGTGGTTGGTGCTATTATTTAATAAATGTATGGAAGAGGGTAAGGTACCTAGGGATTGGCAGAGAGCGTGTATTGTTCCTTTGTATAAAGGCAAAGGGGACAAAGAGAGTGCAAAATTATATGGGAATAAGTCTGTTGAGTGTACCTGGTAAAGTGTATGGTAGAGTTATTATTGAAAGAATTAAGAGTAAAACAGAAAGCAGGATAGCAGATGAACAAGGGGGCTTTAGGAAAGGTAGGGGGTGTGTAGACCAAGTGTTTACAGTGAAACATATAGGTGAACAGTTTTTTTTTTGTGGCATTTATGGATTTGGAAAAGGCGTATGATAGGGTAGATAGGGGGCAATGTGGCAGATGTTGCAGGTGTATGGAATAGGAGGAAGGTTACTGAAAGCAGTGAAGAGTTTTTATGAGGATAGTGAGGCTCAGGTTAGAGTGTGTAGGAGGGAAGGGGACTATTTCCCAGTAAAAGTGGGCCTTAGACAAGGATGTGTGATGTCACCGTGGTTGTTCAATATATTTATAGATGGGGTTGTAAGAGAAGTGAATGCGAGGGTCTTGGCAAGAGGTGTTGGGCTAAAAGATAAAGAAGCAAATACAAAGTGGGAGTTGTCACAGTTGCTTTTTGCTGATGACACTGTGCTTTTAGGAGATTCTGAAGAGAAGCTGCAGAGGTTGGTGGATGAATTTGGTAGGGTGTGTAAAAGAAGAAAATTGAAAGTGAATATAGGAAAGAGTAAGGTGATGAGGATAACAAAAGAATAGGTGATAAAAGATTGGATATCAGATTGGAGGGAGAGAGTATGGAGGAGGTGAATGTATTCAGATATTTGGGAGTGGACATGTCGGCGGATGGGTCTATGAAGGATGAGGTGAATCATAGAATTGATGAGGGAAAAGGGTGAGTGGAGCACTTGGAGTCTGTGGAGACAAAGAACCTTGTCCATGGAAGTAAAGAGGGAATGTATGAGAGTATAGTTAGACCAACGCTGTTATATGGGTGTGAAGCATGGGTGATGAATGTTGCAACGAGGAGAAGGCTGGAGGCAGTGGAGATGTCATGTCTGAGGTCAATGTGTGGTGTGAATATAATGCAGAGAATTCGGAGTTTGGAAATTAGGAGGAGGTGCGGGATTACCAAAACGATTGTTCAGAGAGCTGAGGAGGGGTTGTTGAGGTGGTTTGGACATGTAGAGAGAATGGAACGAGACAGAGTGACTTCGAGAGTGTATAAATCTGTAGTGGAGGGAAGGCGGGGTAGGGGTCGGCCTAGGAAAGGTTGGAGGGAGGGGGTAAAGGAAGTTTTGTGTGCGAGGGGCTTGGACTTCCAGCAAGCATGTGTGAGCGTATTTGATAGGAGTGAATGGAGGCATATGGTTTTTAATACTTGACGTGCTGTTGGAGTGTGAGCAAAGTAACATTTATGAAGGGATTCAGGGAAACCGGCAGGCCAGACTTGAGTTCTGGAGATGGGAAGTACAGTGCCGGCACTCTGAAGGAGGGGTGTTAATGTTGCAGTTTTATAACTGTAGTGTAAAGCACCCTTCTGGCAAGACAGTGATGGAGTGAATGATGATGAAAGTTTTTCTTTTTCGGGCCACCCTGCCTTGGTGGGAATCGGCCGATGTGTTAATAAAAAAAAAAAAAATCTTTAGTGAAGACTCTTGTTGGTGTATGGAAGACGGGAGGAGGGTTACTTCCCTTCTTTGTTTTTTAATGGCACTAGGACCAGCTTGAGAGTCACTGGACCCCTGTCGAACCAGCCTTTGCTGGCCTTAAATTCACTAACATCAGCACTCGTTCCAAGCATTTTCTTTACGAGATCGGCATGCAACTGCCTTGCCTTTTCGCAAATTATCGACTGCACAACACTATCTCCCACTAACTGTTTTTGGTTGATCCACACCAACAACTTCTCCACATCTTCAATTGTTTGTGATCTCTTGTTTCGTTAACATATTTGCCCCTTTTGCAACATCAGCTTCCTTGATTTCTTTTTTCTTCAGCATGATGGAAGTGATCATTGAATGGGGCTTCCCGTACATCCTGGTAAGCTCAGCCACACATACACCACTTTCATATTTTTCTATGATTTCTTTCTTTAATTCTATCTTGTTTCTCACCTTCTTTACCCGAAATCCGAGGTAAATCACGAAAACAGAGGCTATATTTTGACGAAAAAAGTTCTCAATAACTGAAATTCACGAAAACAAGAGGCTCATGAATCAATGTGATGCTGTAGATTATTCATAGGGAGTAGAATTACTAAATTAGTCGAGAAATATTACAGCATCTTAATTTTAGATATTTCCATCACTTTATAAGTCTGACAATTTATTTTGTGCACTTAATTCCTTGAACATACCACTCCACAAACATGACCCACAGTAATTGAATTCACAAACACTGAGCAACTGCTTACCTCTACCATCTATAACTAAGCCAACAAGAATCTCCAAGACAAGTGCCTCATTACTTGACCATATCTGGACCAACACTATATCCCCACTAAAAGTAGGCATAATCACAGATAACACCACCGACCACTATCCCACCTTTCTCATAACCAACTTATGTTAATTGCCTCAGGACACTAAGTAATCTCTCTCTGACTACATGATGAGTCATCAGTAAATAATTTTATATCAGCATTAAGTAACATCAACTGGCAGAGTGAGCTAGCAGTCAGCCTTGGCATTGACAAATGTTTCAAATTTTTTTTACCAAAAAAACAAAAACCTCTAAAAGAGGCATTGTAAAATTTAAACAAAGCAGACCACAGCAAAGACTAAACAGCCCTTGGCTTACAAACAGCATCCTCAAATCCACTGATAAAAAACATCTACTACAGTGGACCCCCGGATTACGTGATTAATCCGTTCCAGAGGGCTTAACTTAAACCGAATATAACTTAATCCGAATCTATTTTCCCCATAAGAAATAATGGAAATTCAATTAATCCGTTCCAGACACCCAAAAGTATTAAAATATATATTGTTTACATATTAACTTACACAGTACATGTATACAGTGGACCCCCGCCTAACAAGCAAAATTCATTCCAGAAGCCTGCTCAAGTGCCATTACCAAACGAATTTACTTCCTTAAGAAATAATGTCACGTAGGTTAGTCTATTTCAGACCCCCAAAAATACACTTCCACAAGCACTTACAATATTATACTTACATAATTGTACGATTTCCGGGGTGCTCGTTAGGCGGGGGTCCACTGTATATAAATTACCACTAATAAATACAACAGTGTAGTAACTTAACACTTACCTTTATTGAAGAGTTGTTGATGTGTGGAAGATGGAATTAGGGGGGAGGAAGTACACTGCAGGTACCAAGTTCTTTTCTGGGGTTACTGGTCTTATTCTTTTAATGCCACTAGGACCAGGTTGAGTGTCACTGGACCCCTCTCTAACCAAAAATCTGTCCAGGGAGCTCTGTGTCTGGCGTTTCTTTAAAACATCCCTGAAATGGGACACCACATTGTCATTGTACATGTTGCCAGCATGGCCTGCAACAGCTTTGTTAGGGTGAAAATCATCCATAAAGCCTTGCACATCAGTCCATTTGGCACAGATCTCCCTAATCCTTGAAGAAGGCACCGTCTTCCATTTCTCTTCTTCTCCTCCTCCTCCTCCTCCTCCTCCTCCTCCTCCCCTCCTCCTCCTCCCTCCTCCTCCTCCTCCTCCTCCCTCCCTCCCTCCCTCCTCCCCTCCTCCTCCTCCTCCCCCCCTCCCTCCTCCTCCCTCCTCCCTCCTCCTCCCTCCTCCTCCTCCTCCCTCCTCCTCCTCCTCCCTCCTCCCTCCTCCCTCCTCCTCCTCCTCCCCCCTCCTCCTCCTCCCTCCTCCTCCCTCCTCCTCCTCCTCCCCCCTCCTCCCTCCTCCCTCCTCTCCTCCTCCTCTCCTCCTCCTCCTCCTCATCCTCCCTCCTCCTCCTCATCCTCCCTCCTCCTCCTCCTCATCCTCCCTCCTCCTCATCCTCATCCTCCCTCCTCCTCATCCTCTCCTCCCTCCTCCTCCTCATCCTCCCTCCTCCTCCTCCTCATCCTCCCTCCTCCTCCTCCTCATGCTCCCTCCTCCTCCTCCTCATGCTCCCTCCTCCTCCTCCTCATCCTCCCTCCTCCTCCTCCTCCTCCTCCTCCTCATCCTCCCTCCTCCTCCCTCCCTCCTCCTCATCCTCCCTCCTCCCTCCTCCTCCCTCCTCCTCCTCCTCACCTCCCTCCTCCTCCTCCTCCTCATCCTCCCTCCTCCTCCTCCTCCTCCTCTCCTCCTCCTCCTCCTCCTCCTCCTCCTCCTCCCTCCTCTCCTCCTCCTCCTCCTCCTCCTCCATCCTCCCTCCTCCTCCTCCTCCCTCCTCCTCCTCCCTCCTCCCTCCTCCTCCTCCTCATCCTCCCTCCTCCTCCCATCCTCCCTCCCTCCTCCCTCCTCCCTCCTCCTCCTCCTCCTCCTCCCTCCTCCTCCCTCCTCCCTCCTCCTCCTCCTCCCTCCTCCTCCTCCTCATCCTCCCTCCTCCTCCTCCTCCCTCCTCCTCCTCCTCCTCCCTCCCTCCCTCCTCCCTCCCTCCTCCTCCTCCCTCCTCCTCCTCCTCCTCCCTCCTCCCTCCTCCTCCTCCCTCCTCCTCCTCCCTCCTCCTCCTCCTCCTCCCTCCTCCTCCTCCTCCTCCCTCCTCCTCCTCCCTCCTCCTCCTCCTCCTCCCCCCCTCCTCCCTCCTCCCTCCCCTCCTCCCTCCTCCCTCCCTCCTCCTCCTCTCTCCCTCCTCCTCCCTCCTCCTCCCTCCTCCTCCTCCTCCCTCCTCCTCCCTCCTCCTCCTCCTCCTCCTCTCCTCCTCCCTCCTCCTCCTCCTCCTCCCTCCTCCTCCCTCCTCCTCCCCTCCTCCCTCCCTCCTCCTCCTCCTCCCTCCCTCCTCCTCCTCCTCCCTCCTCCCTCCTCCTCCTCCTCCTCCTCCTCTCCTCCTCCCTCCTCCTCCTCCTCCTCCTCCTCCTCCCTCCTCCTCCTCCTCCTCCTCCTCCTCCCTCCTCCTCCTCCTCCTCCCCACATAAACTCATGAAAGATAAATCACAGAATGGATGAGGGAAGAAGCAGAAATGTTGTTAATTCTGTTTAAAGAAAAGTTTCTAGTGGATGCAGAAAGTAGAATGTATTAATATACTATACATACAGTGGACCGCCGCCTAACGAACAAAATTCATTCCAGAAGCCTGCTCAAGTGCCATTACCGAACGAATTTACTCCCTTAAGAAATAATGTCAAGTAGGTTAGTCCATTTCAGACCCCCAAAAATACACTTACAAAAGCACTTACAATATTATACTTACATAATTGTACGATTTCCAGGGTGTTTGTTAGGCGGGGGTCCACTGTATTAATATATGGCAGTGCTAACACTTTCGTATAAGAAATGGTCTTTTGAATGTTGCAGCTAAGAGGATGGAGGTCATGGAGATGCAGTGTCTGAGATCAATGTGAAGGGAAAACAAAAAGTGTAAGTACAATTCAGCAAGTGGAAGAGTTGTTGAGATCTACTGCATGCAAGTTAAAAAACTCAAAGCTACAATTCAATACAAAGCTGTTCATTCATCTTACCGCCTACAGGATGAGAAGATCACAGAGGTGGAGAGGGCCATTGGGTTGCAAGGTCATGAAAAAGTGTAAAGGCACACATTAAGATATCATACATACTCTAAGAAACAGGACAATCTTATTACTATTATATTGTTATATTAATCCTAAATGTTTTACATCATATTTATATTTGAAATGGAAGACAAAAAATTACATAAATTAGTAACTTACTTATAATGTAATAATGAATCACAAAATTCAAATCCCCCAATACTATATTTACACCTATCACATGAAAGAAAACTCCTGCATTACAGTACTGTACAGTGGTACCTCAAGTTTCGTACTTTATTAGTTCCAGAAGGCTGT
This sequence comes from Cherax destructor, assembly GCA_009830355.1. Lineage (NCBI taxonomy): Eukaryota > Metazoa > Arthropoda > Malacostraca > Decapoda > Parastacidae > Cherax > Cherax destructor. The sequence continues at coordinate 16,829 of WNWK01031001.1, forward strand.
TCGAGTACCGTTACTGAACGAATTTGTTCCCATAAGGAATAATGTAAATTAGATTAGTCCTTTTAGACCACCAAAACTACACTTACAAAAGCACTTACAAAAATACACTTACATAATTGTTCGAGTTTGGAGCAGTACGTAATCCGGGGGTCCACTGTACAGTGGTACCTCAAGTTTCGTACTTTATTAGTTCCAGAAGGCTGTACGAGCACCGTTACTGAACGAATTTGTTCCCATAAGGAATAATGAAAATTAGATTAATCCATTTCAGACCCCCAAAAATACACTTACAAAAGCACATACAAAAATACACTTACACAATTGTTCGAGCTGGGAGCTGCTTGTAACTCGAGGTACCACTGTATATTGTTTTTCCCACGCTTTTCTTGCATTTTCAGGCTTTAACACTATTCTATAACTAATGTGGGCTAGAACTTTCTTTCTTTTTTTTTTTTTATTAACACATTGGCCGATTCCCACCAAGGCAGGGTGGCCCAAAAAAGAAAAACTTTCATCATCATTCACTCCATCACTGTCTTGCCAGAGGGTGCTTTACACTACAGTTATAAAACTGCAACATTAACACCCTCCTTCAGAGTGCCGGCACTGTACTTCCCATCTCCAGAACTCAAGTCCGCCTGCCGTTTCCTGAATCCTTCATAAATGCTACTTTGCTCACACTCCAACATCACGTCAAGTATTAAAAACATTTGTCTCCATTCACTCCTATCAAATACGCTCACACATGCTTGCTGGAAGTCCAAGCCCTCGCACACAAAACTTCCTTTACCCTCCTCCAACCTTTCCTAGGCCGACCCCTACCCCGCCTTCCTCCACTACAGATTTATACACTCTCGAAGTCACTCTGTCTCGTTCCATTCTCTCTACATGTCCAAACCACCTCAACAACCCCTCCTCAGCTCTCTGGATAATAGTTTTGGTAATCCCGCACCTCCCCTAATTTCCAAACTCCGAATTCTCTGCATTATATTCACACCACACATTGACCTCAGACACGACATCTCCACTGCCTCCAGCCTTCTCCTCGTTGCAACATTCATCACCCATGCTTCACACCCATATAAGAGTGTTGGTATAACTATACTCTCATACATTCCTCTTTACTTCCATGGACAAAGTTCTTTGTCTCCACAGACTCAAGTGCTCCACTCACCCTTTTCCCCTCATCAATTCTATGATTCACCTCATCCTTCATAGACCCATCTGCTGACATGTCCACTCCCAAATATCTGAATACATTCACCTCCTCCATACTCTCTCCTCCAATCTGATATCCAATCTTTCGTCACCTATTCTTTTGTTATCCTCATCACCTTACTCTTTCCTATATTCACTTTCAATTTTCTTCTTTACACACCCTACCAAATTCATCCACCAACCTCTGCAACTTCTCTTCAGAATCTCCCAAAGCAGTGTCATCAGCAAAAAGCAACTGTGACAACTCCCACTTTGTATTTGCTTCTTTATCTTTTAGCCCCACACCTCTTGCCAAGACCCTCGCATTCACTTCTCTTACAACCCCATCTATAAATATATTGAACAACCACGGTGACATCACACATCCTTGTCTAAGGCCCACTTTTACTGGGAAATAGTCCCCTTCCCTCCTACACACTCTAACCTGAGCCTCACTATCCTCATAAAAACTCTTCACTGCTTCCAGTAACCTACCTCCTATTCCATACACCTGCAACATCTGCCACATTGCCCCCCTATCTACCCTATCATATGCCTTTTCCAAATCCCCAAATACTGTTGACCTATATGTTTCACTGTAAACCCAGTTTTATAAAGTTTTTCTTATTCTCTTTTTTAGTAAATGTGTACAGGAGAAGGGGTTACTAGCCCATTGCTCCCGGCATTTTAGTCGCCTCATACGACACGCATTGCTTACGGAGGAAAGATTCTTTTCCACTTCCCCATGGACAATAGAGAAAATAAAAAGAACAAGAGCTATTAAGAAAAAGAAGAAAAACCTAGATGTGTGTATGTATATATAAGCATGTGCATGCCTGTGTAGTGTGACCTAAAGTGTAAGTAGAAGTAGCTAGATATACCTGTTATCCAGCATGTTTATGAGACAGAAAAAAGACACCAGCAATCCTACCATCATGTAAAACAGTTTCAGGTTTCTGTTTCACAGTCACCTGGCAGGACTTTCATACTATGCCCAATGTCTTTTTGGTTAAGCCTTTTTATACATATCCTACTCCACAAACTTGAGCATTATGGCATAAGAGGCCATGCACTTACATATTTCAAATCCTACCTAACTAATAGGCAGCAGTATGTCTCTATTAAGAACACAACCTCATCAATAAGACCACTTGAAACTGGAGTACCACAGGGAAGTGTCCTTGGTCCCCTGCTCTTCCTCTTATACATTAATGATCTACCTACTGTTTCACAAAACCTTAAGCCTTAAGCTGATGATACGACATATGTCATCTCGCACCCTAATCTTGCCTCACTTAACACTATTGTTAATGAAGAACTAGTTAAAATATCGACCTGGATGACTGTTAATAAACTTACACTTAATAAATGACAAATGCTTATACAATCTTTTACAAAAAGGTTGCAATTCAGTCTCAACATGATTGGCCTGAAGGTTAATAAAACATGATGCTGCAAAATCAATCCTGCTGCAACATTGCACTGAACCGATTGACAACACTCCTATTGCTAGACATGATGAGGGCAAATTCCTGGGCCTGCACCTTGGCAGCAACCTGAAATTCAACACTCTTATCCAACAAATAGCAAAGAAAGTATGTACAGTGGACCCTCGGTTTTCGTTCACCTCCAAACTCGAACAATTATGTAAGTGTATTTTCGTAAGTGCTTTTGTAAGTGTATTTTTGGGGGTCTGAAATGACTAATCTAATTTACATTTGTCCTTATGGGAACAAATTCGTTCAGTAACGGCACTCAAACAGCATTCTGGAAAGAATTTTCAACGAAAACCGAGGGTCCACTGTATCCAAAACAGTTAGGATTCTAAGATACGTTACTACCTACCACAATTTGCCCTACTTACACTATACTATTCACTCATCTATCCCTACCTCACCTATGCTATTTGTGCATGGGGATCAACAGCAGCAACTCACTTAAAGCCAATATAATAACCCAGCAGAAAGCCGCAGTAAGAATTATCACGCAATCCAATGCAAGACAGCACACACTCCCACTTTTCAAAGACTTTAACCTACTCACCGTACAGAACATTCACACATACTATTGTGCAATCTACATTTACAGAACCATAAACTCTAATTTTAACCAGGAACTAAAACAATTTCTTGATACAGTGGACCCTCGGTTTTCGTTGAAAATTCTCTCCAGAATGCTGTTTGAGTGCAGTTACTGAACGAATTTACTCCCATAAGGACAAATGTAAATTAGGTTAGTAATTTCAGACCCACAAAAAATACACTTACAAAAGCACTTACGAAAATACACTTACATAATTGTTCGTGTTTGGAGATGCACGAAAACTAAGGGTCCACTGTAGTTGCAACAGGACCCATAGACACAACACCAGACAAAAATCTCTGACATTCCCCATGTCCGGCTAAACCTATACAAAAATTTGATGTACATAAAAGGGCCTAGAATCTGGAACTCCCTGCTTGTAAACTCTAGAACCACAGACTCAACCAACATTTTCAAAACTACCGTTAAAAACCATCTTGTCTCTCTAACATACCCCATCAGCTAACCAAATGAAAACCACCAAATTCTCTTCTTTGTATCATGAACACACTCAAAACAACAGACTTACTCTCATTATCTGTAACTCCCCCATAATTTACACATACACCCACCTATATGACTGTAAACATAAAATTCCTAATATAGCTGTGGCCTATTAAATCTTAAGTTAATCCTAAGTTTGTCTAAGATACTCTTCCAGTATGGCTTTATTAGAAACAATGTATCATGCCAAGACAAATCAAATCCCATTACTAAATCTACCATTTGTAATATTAGTACAGTGGACCCTTGAAAATAGTCTCCCTTGAAGATCGGTGAATTTGAAAATCGTCCACTTTTTTCCGGCAAAAAAGTAGACTTGAAAATCGTCCCTTTCCTTGAAAATCGCCAGTGGTCTGAAACGCGTCTGCGTGGCCTCCCCGCCGCCTGGGCACATAAACACCACATTGAGCGTCAGTTTGCCATTGTTTACCAGCGATTGACTGCCACCCACGCATTCATACCATACATTTTGTCCTTATTCCATTTGTTTTAGTGCTTGCAACTGCTAAATAAGCCACCATAGGCCCAAAGAAAGCTCCTAGTGCCAGCTCTTTGCTAAACAATGCGAGAAACACGATAGATTTCAAGAAAGAACACACCAGACAGGGTACTTCCCCACACCAAGCATGGTACTTCCCTATACAAATCATCCAGGGTACTTCCCCACACCAGGCAGGGTAATTCCCCACACCAGGCAGGGTAATTCCCCACACCAGGCAGGGTAATTCCCCACACCAGGCAGGGTAATTCCCCACACCAGGCAGGGTAATTCCCCACACCAGGCAATGTACTTCCCCACACCAGGCAGGGTACTTCCCCACACCAGGTACAGTCCTACCTCGGTTAACGATGTAGTCGGATAGCAATAAATTCGGTTAACGACATTTTTGACGTAAAAAAAATGACTCCCGTTAACGATGTTTGCTTCGGTTAACGATATTCATACCGGACGTGTCCGCGTGGCGCCAAGCTGTGCAGGCACTCCAGGGAGCGTCAGTGTGCTATTGTTTACAAGCGAGAGCGACCACCACCCACTCCACCCACGCATTCATACCAGTATATTGTCATTATTCCACTGTTTTTAGTGCTTACAACTGCTAAATAAGCTACCATGGGTCCAAAGAAAGCTCCTGGTGGTAAGCCTGTGGCAAAGAGGCTCAGAAATACAATAGAACTGAAGAAGGAGATAATAGAAAAATATAAAAGTGGAGTGCATATCACTGAGCTGGCCAGGCTGTATGGTAAAGCCTATTCTACCATCGCTACCATTGTGGCCAAATAAAATACACGTAAAATCAAGGAAGCTGTTGTTGCGAAAGGTTCATTTGTGATCACAAAACAGAGATCACAAGTGCTCGAAGATGTGGAAAATTTGTTGTTAGTGTGGATCAACGAGAAACAGTTAGCAGCAGATAGTGTTTCGGAGGCAATAATATGTGAAAAAACAAGGCAGTTGCATGATGATCTCGTTAAGAAAATGCCTGCAACGAGTGCTGAAGTGAGCGAATTTAAAGCCAGCAGAGGCTGGTTTCAAAAATTTAAGAATCGAAGTGGCATACATAGTGTTGTGAGGCATGGTGAGGCAGCCAGTTCTGACAAAAGTGCGGCTGAAAAATATGTGCCTGAATTCCAGGAGTACATGGAGGCTGAACAATTCCTCCCCCAACAAGTGTTTAATTGTGATGAAACAGGCCTGTTTTGGAAGAAAATGCCCAACAGGACCTTCATTACTCAGGAGGAAAAGGCACAGCCAGGACATAAACCTATGAAAGACAGGCTAACTTTGATGCTTTGTGCTAATGCCAGTGGTGATTTTAAAGTGAAGCCTTTACTAGTGTATCTTTTTGAAAATCCCCGAGTGTTTGGCAGATGCGGTATCACCAAGTCTAACTTGTGTGTGATGTGGAAATCTAACAAAAAGGCATGGGTCACAAAGGACATTTTCTTAGAGTGGTTCAATGGCGTGTTTGGCCCCAGTGTGAAGAAATATCTCCAGGAAAATAATTTGCCACTTAAGTGCATCCTGATAATGGACAATGCTCTTTGTCATCCTCCAAACTTGGTAGAGAAAATTGTGGAGGAGTTTAAATTCATCAAAGTGAAGTTCTTGCCCCCTAATACCACTCCTCTCCTCCAGCCCATGGACCAGCAGGTCATTTCAAACTTTAAAACTCTACACCAAAGCAATGTTTCAAAAGTGCTTGATGTGACCACAGACATGAATATAACCCTAAGAGACTTTTGGAAAACCATTTCCATATCCTACATTGTGTAAACCTTATAGGTAAGGCTTGGGAGGGAGTGACTACCAGGACTTTGAACTCTGCCTGGAGAAAATTGTGGCCAGACTGTGTCCTAGAGAAGGATTTTGAAGGTTTTGGGGATGAGCCTCAGAACCCTGAGCCTGAGCCTCTTGTGGAAGAAATTGTGG
>WNWK01031002.1:0-23042 GCA_009830355.1 Cherax destructor
CAGGCATGGTCGTCGGCACCACAAACTGGGCATTCGGCCATGGACCTGCAATATTTCGCTGGATGACCAAAACGCCAGTAGTTTCTACACTGTTGCGGTGTAGGGGTCACCTTTCGAACTTGTAAATGTTGACCTGCAATGTAGACCGAAGGTGGAAGTTCACGGCAGTCAAACGTTAAACGAGCTATATTGCAAGGATAACGTCTTCGCTTATTGGCAGGGAGGACAAAAGTGTCAACTTTAAGGATAGGGAGTTCTTAGAGCTCAAGCTGCTCCAAAATGTCATCACCACATGTCTGGAAATTCCGTTGGACAATGGTGTGGGGTAAAATGACAGTACCACTACAAAAATTGAGAGAATGATGCTTGTCAATAGTGATAGGAATAGTATCTATGGTTGTAAGAATAGAAAGATCGCGAGCTTGGCCAGCATTCTGGACCGTGATGATGCGAGTGCCGCTCTTGAGAGCGTGAAATGAGATATCTTTACCTACATGGCGTAGGAGAGCTTTGCCAATACTATGATCGGAAAGATAGGTATTAGGAGAAGTCTGTCGTAGAGTGAAAAACTTTGTCCATTGAGTAGTGTGAAACAAAGTGTTTAAGGGGAGTGTGTGATGAGCTGGTCGTTTCTGAGATGAGTGAGAAGGAAGTGTCGAATCGTCATGTAAGGGTCTTGGTCGTTTGGATGTGGGACCGGAGGTGGTCCGACGTGTGACGGGCGAGCAATTCAAAAATTGCTACACCGTAGAGGAAGAAGCCGGAATCAAGGTCAGAGAAGAGCGAAGGTCAGACGTGTCAAAAGGGCCGGTCGGAACCCCAGTACCTGAAACAGGTGACGAACTGGCACCAGCAAGAGGTACAGGGGTATTAGAGGTGTCCGAAGAGTTGTCCATTAACGAGGTAGGGTCAGAACTGGGTGCGGTATCAAGAAGGGGCCCGGGGGTAGGTTCACGGATTAGGGCATCCATGGTTAGGTTACTTCTTTCTTTTTGTTTTTAAGAAAAAAAAGAAAGAAGAAAAGAAAAGGAAAAGAAAAAAAAAAAAAAAAAGGGGGGACCGTGGAGGAATAGCTCCTAGGAGGAATGGAAGGGGCGTAAATCCCCCTCCGTGCCCAAGAGGACCTCAACACCGCAAGTAGTGCAGATGCTGCATGGAACCCATGCCATACCCTACCCTTCATGCCAGTAAACCAGCAATCCGGGAGAGCCACCTCGGCAGACAAAAGAGAGGGCGGCCGGATACTCGCCACAAAGCATACCCCCTTCGGCCACCACCCCCGGAATCAGAATGGTGGCCTCCAGAGATACACCAGTCGCCCGAAAGATACCCAAAGCCACCCCCGGGAGACCGGAGAGGGATCGGGACATCCCCAGGTGATCCAGGTTCCACGGCAAACTACACCACCACCAAGAACCTCAACGGAATGGGATGGACCACGGTACCCTTCCCCCTACCTAGGAACTAGAATGCCTGTGGAGAGAAGCTCCCAGGGTAAAAATGGGAAGGGAATAAGGGAGGGATGAGGAGGAGGAGGAGGAAAGGGAAAAGGGAGGATAGGGAAGATGGGAAAGGGGAGAGGGGATTGGGGGGTAATTAGGTTCGGTCTAAGGAAGAAGACCAAGAGGTCCAATTCCTCAGACCGATAGCCTCTTTACCTCGACAAGGAACCCCCCTTAAAGAGGGGAGGAAGGAAAAGAGTGGAATGGGGAGGGAGGGAGAGGAAGAGAAAAGGGAGAGGGGAAAGAGAGGGCGAGGGAGAGAGAGTGACCAGATCTATGTGGAGTTCATTACCTTTGTAACTTGTTCAGCTATCAAACTTTGGGGTCCAGTCCCTGGACCCATTATGTACCTCTAATCTTTTGACTACCACCCACAGGATGGGTATGGGGTGCATAATAAAGATATTAAACTGACTGTGGTTGATCCCCAGGCACAAATACCATAGGTGAGGTAGGGATATATTAAAGAGTGGTATAGGGTAAGGAGTGTCATATGGGGCACATAGTACTGTATCTTGGAAAGGATGCCTACTGATTTGGAAATTTTCTTGGATATATGCTGGATGTGGAAATGAAATTTAAGATTACAGACAAGGTGAAAACCTAGAAATTTACCCTCAGTGTGTCTTGTAATGGGTGAACCATTTATTAAGTTGGATATTTAAGGCTTTGTTTCCAAATATATACAGTGGTACCTCGGTTAACGATATTTTTTTCATTCCAGAATGCTGTTTAAGTGCCATTACCAAACAAATTTATCCCCATAAGGAATAATGTAAAATACACTAGTCCTTTTATACCCCCAAAAATACACTTACAAAAGCATTTAAAAAAATAAACTTACATAAAAGGGCGAGGTTGGGGACCATCGTTAAACGAGGTACCACTGTATATGTATACATAAATACAGTGGACCCTCGCTATTTGAACACTCCAAAACTCACCTTTTATGTAAGTTTATTATTGTAAGTGCTTGTATAAGTGTATTTTGGGGGGTCTGAAATGGACTAATCTAATTTACATAATTTCTTATGGGAATAAATTCGTTTGGAAACAGCACTTGAACAGCATTCTGGAATGAGGGTGAGTTTTGGAGTGTTCAAATAGTGAGGGTCCACTGTATTTCATTTTCACTTTTTAGCTTCCAACTAGTAATTGGTCATGTTACCCTTGTTCCTAATCACCACTTTGGGCATCAAAGTGGCGAGGGTGGAGAATAAGGAGGCGTCCATGTCGATCCAAAGCTTCTTCAGTGCCTCCTTCAGGTCCGTGATGTTGGTGGGTCGAGCTTTTGCAATCTCATTTTTCATCACATGCCAGGCATTCTCAATAGGATTTAGGTCAGCGGAATTGCCTGGCCACTCCAAAACACTTATATTATTGTACTCGAGAAACTTTTGCACTTTTGCACTGGGCAGGGGCACCATCATGCATAAAAAAATCACACTCGTGAATGTACCAAAATGTCAGCATGTGGTCCCTTAACACCTCAATATAATTACTTCCCTTCAGTAATGTTTTTAGGAAGGAAGTATAGTCCACCCCTGCCCTTATAACCACTAAAAGCACCCCAGACCATAACACTGTTAGAGTGCTTCACTGTCTTCACGGTGTACTGCGGGTCATAACGGGACAAACCACTGGGATGAAGGATGGTCTTGGAGCCGCTCCTGATGAGCCTGAAGATACTCTCGTCGCTAAACATCTCCTGCCACTGGTCTGAGGTCCAATCCTTGTACTTCTTGCAGAACTGAAGCTGTTTCTTCTTCATGGCTTCAGTTAGCATGGGTTTCTTGACGGCACGTCAAGCAGGCATTTTCAGGTCCTTTTGCAGTTGGTGCTGAATGATTCGCACTGCAACGTCTTTCAGGAGTGCAGGATGCTTTTTCTTGAGGTCTGTGGCTGTTATGGCAGGATCTGATAACACTTCCCTCTTCAGGATCTTGTCTGTGTGAAGAAAAGTCTTTTTGGGGGCCTCAGAGCCCAGCTTCCTGGGTGGTACGGTGCCAGGCAGCTACTTTCTTGAGGTTGTAAATTGCCATCCTAGTCATCTTCAGGTCTGCGGCTACACGTATCACAGACATGCCTTACTTTAATAGGGTGAGTGCACGGGTCTTCTCTGCAATTGAAAGTTTAGTTCGACCCATTCTGACCACTTGGAGCGGAGATATAGCGCGGCAAAGTTCGTGGTCGAGTAAAAAAAGGGGCACTGAGGAACAACGTAACAGACCTCCTTCCTCACCGAGCTCTGGCAGAGCATTGAAGCGTGGCATGATGAGGAACAATGGAGCAGGATGGGCTCCAGTACACTACGTAATCAAAAGAGCCACTTACTTTTTCTATGGCGGAAACACAAGTGAAATGTATGCACCAAAATCTTGCATATAGATTTTTTTTGCATTGGAAATGTATAGATTTTTTTTGAGGCCACTGTACTGTATATTGTAATAAACTGAATAGAGGAAAACAGCTCTAATTTACATTAAGGTATGCATACCGGTCAGAGAGCCTGTCGTAAGTCCGAGTTGTCTGTAAACGAGTATGTCAGAGTAGAGGCTGAACATTGTTGTGGTCTTTGAAGGTGAGATCCTCTGCCATTATCACTCCCAAGTCCTTCACATTAGTTTTTTTGCTCCATTGTGTGGTTAGAATTTGTTGTATACCCTGATACCGTTTTAATTTCCTCAATTTTCAAATATCTAAGTACAGTGGTACCTCTACTTACGAGTAACTCAAAACTTGAACAATTATGTAAGTGTATTTTTGTAGGTGCTTTTGTAAGTGTATTTTTGGGGGTCTGAAATGGATTAACCTAATTTTCATTATTTCTTATGGGAAAAAATTCCTTCGGTATCAGCACTTGAATAGCCGACTGGAACGAATTTTGCTCATAAGTAGAGGTACCACTGTAGTTGAAATTTCTCTTCATTGAACTTTATATTGTTTTCTGGGGCCCATTTAAAGATTTGATTGATGTCTGCTTGGAGTCTTGTGGTGTCTTTGATGGAGGACACTGTCATGGCAATTTGGGGGTCATCCGCAAAGGAAGACACAGCAAAGGAAGACATCTGTCTATGTCAAATATGAGGATGAAGAACAGGATGAGAGCGAGTACTGTGCCTTGTGGAATAGAGCTTTTCACTGTAGCCGCCTCAGACTTTACTCTGTTTACTATTACTCTTTGTGTTCTATTTGTTAGGAAGTTATAGATCCATCCACCAACTTTTCCTGTTATTCCTTTATCACGCATTTTGTGTGCTGTTACACTGTGGTCACACTTGTCGAAAGCTTTCGCCAAGTCTGTGTATACTACATCTGCATTTTGTTTAGCCTCTAAAGCATCCAGGATCTTGTCATAGTAGTCCAGTAGCTGGGACAAGCAGGAGCGACCTGCTCTAAACCCATGTTGCCCTGGGTTGTGTAATTGATTGGAATCTAGGTGGTTGGCGATTTTGCTTCTTAGAACCCTTTCAAAGGTTTTTATGATATGGGATGTTAGCGCTATCGATCTGTAGTTCTTTGCAATTGCTTTACTGCCACCTTTGCGGAATGGGGCTATGTCTGTTGTTTTTAGTGACTGTGGGATGACCCTGTGTCCATGCTCCCTCTCCATAAAATGCTGAAGGCATGTAACGGGCTTCTTGCAGTTCTTGATGAACACGGAGTTCCACGAGTCCGGGCCTGGAGCAGAGTGCATGGGTATGTCATTAATTGCCTTTTCAAAGTCTTGTGGTGTTAGGATAATATCAGAGATTTTTGAAATGACCAAATTCTGGGTCTCGGTCATAAAAAATTCATTTAGATTGTCAACTCTTAATCTGGTTAACGGGTCACTGAACACGGAGTCATATTGGGACTTTAGTATCTCACTCATTTCTTTGCTGTCATCTGTGTAGATCTTATTTTGTCTAAGCAGAGGTCCAATACTGGATGTTGTTTTCCCCTATTTTCTAAGGGGTGGTCCCCTGTGGTTTAGTGCTTCTTTTGATAATAATCATAATAATCTAAGGGGTGGTAGATGGCTGGAATTACTGTTTTCTAAGGGGTGGTAGGTGGAAGTAATTACCCATTTTCTATTGCCGACTCAAGGAACTGTTGGGCAATCTCCTAAACAAAATAATTAGAATTCTTGTCTTCCAACACAAATTTAAAAAATTATATATGCATTATGACAGAAGTGATGAACATAAATTTTATATGTAGTATTAATCAAGGAATTACATAAAAGAATCATAACATAATAAATTTATTGTATACATCCATTTATTGCCCAAATTTCACAATAACAAAACTATATTTATTGTACCTATTAACACTTCTCTCACATAAAGCTAACTTTAACAATGATGTTAAAAACACTAATATATTGTACAATCATAACTTCATATACCAAAGTTATTGTATTTTGTTAGAATATAAAAGTTCATTACAAAAACTTTGCACTAAATATATGTAAAAACATGTCTAGCAAAGATATTTTATCTATTTACTGGTTTGGTATTAGTACTGTGACTTGTCTTTCATGACTGTGCTACTTGTGAAAGTCATCTGGTATTAGTACTGTGACTTGTCTTCCATGACTGTGCTACTTGTGAAAGTCATCTGGTACAACAATACAAAGATATTTAAGCTCAGACGAAGTTTAGTCTTGGCTGCCATAGTTGGTTTGTAAGAATTATGATTTATAGATTAGGATTAGGGATGAATAACTCCTGTATATAAAATTTAGATATTAATATAAGCTACTAGATATACACCTTTTGGTATATACGTATATACCTTGTTGCTCAGTCAAGACATTCTATAACATGCAGCGAATCTTTCCTAGTTGTATTTCTAATACAGCTGTATACTGTATATACAATGTTGTGTGTGACACTACATTATAGCATAAAACAAATATTTTTTAACATTATCCTCATTAAATAATTAAATACCATACTTATTACAAGTAAATATTGCAGAGTTATATTTATTAGTTCCTAAACATTGTTTTTTCACTGCAGTCTCTTCATTGTCCAATTCACATTTTTGAAGGAGGAATTAGCTGGTATTTATCTGTAGGTCCCTCCTCAATAAGCTTACGAATGAGTTGCTTTGCTGAAAACTTGCGAGATAAGACTAAATATCTGTCTTTATTGCTACCATAGCTGCTACTCTTCAGCTTGTACTGGTGTGCAATCCTGTAAGTTAATACACTTTTAAACTTACTGAAACCTTATGAACAATTAACCCTTTACCAGGCCACGCATCAAATTTGAGACACTGCAACATTTGCAACCTATATTCTGATAATATAAGCAATTCTAAGACATATTTATTTGTGTTCATTTGTCAAGTTTATTTATTTTAGGCGCCTCTTAAATACCCTCTATGGCAGAATCAAATATGAGGCACACCTGGCCTGGTAAAGTGTTAATATATAAATTTTATCTCCATGCTCTGATATCTTGTAATCTCTGGAAACTGCCTTTCCTAGAAAGATGACTTTATTTTGAATATTTCCCAGGCATTTAAAACAGTATATTATTTCTTAGGACTTCTGAAAAAAACATTTTACATGCATGTTAAAAATTATCCACGAGTGTCATCAGAGGTGACTAAAATGCCGGGAGCAAGGGGCTAGTAACTCCTTCTCCTGTATAAATTACTAAATGTAAAATTAAGAGAAACTTTAATAAGTGTAAAATTAAGAAAAACTTTAATAAGTGTTTCTTCTTTTCCAGGTCACCCTGCCTTGGTGGGAGATGACCAGTCTGTTAAAAAAAAAAAAAAAAAAAAAAAAAGATCTGTTCAATAAATAAGCAAATTACCAGGTGCTGGAACTAACACACAAAAATATGAAACAAATAAGTTGCACAATAAAGTACAGTGGACCCTCGGTTAACGAAAAAAATTCATTGCAGAAGCCTCCTCAAGTGCCATTACCGAACGAATTTACGTCCTTAAGAAATAATGTCATGTAGGTTAGTCTATTTCAGACCCCCAAAAATACACTTCCACAAGAACTTACAAAATTATACTTACATAATTGCACGATTTCCGGGGTATTCGTTAACCGAGGGTCCACTGTATACAGTGGACCCCCGCCTAACGAGCAAAATTCATTCCAGAAGCCTGTTCAAGTGACATTACCGAACGAATTTACTTCCTTAAGAAATAATGTCACGTAGGTTAGTCTATTTCAGACCCCCAAAAATACACTTCCACAAGCACTTACAATATTATACTTACATAATTGTACGATTTCCGGGGTGCTCGTTAGGCGGGGTCCACTGTACAGTGGACCCTCGGATTACATGATTAATCCCTTCCAGAGGGCCTAACTTAAACTAAAATTAATGTAATCCGAATCTATTTTCCCCATAAGAAATAATGGAAATTCAATTAATCCGTTTCAGACACCCAAAATTATTAAAATAAATATTGTTTCCACATTAAATTACACAGAAAAGAATGAGATATAAAGTACATAAAACAGTAATAACTTGACACTTACCTTTATTGAAGAGTTGTTGATGTGTGGAAGATGGAAGGAGGGGAGAGGAAGGAGTAGTTGCTAGTGTTTGGAAGGGGAATCCCCTTCCATTAACACTTCAGGTACCAAGTCCTCTTCCTGGGTTACTTCCCTTCTTAGTTTTTTAATGCCACTAGGACCAGCTTGAGAGTCACTGAACCCCTGTTGCTCAAAAAAGTGTTCCAGAGAGTTCTGTTTCTGACGAATGTTTGGAATTGTGCCGGCGACAGGGGTGTGTGTTTGTAGACAGGACAAGATAGTCCTTCAAAATGACACTAATATAAACTCTATGGGTTATTTATCTATCACAATTCATCTAATATGACATAATAAACAATATTAATAACATAGAAACATGACATATACTCTAGAGTGAATAAAATATCATTACGAATGCGAGGACTAGTGTTGTGGTGTTTGTTGTTGGGTGTATAAGGGCCACTGAAAGATATGCCTTAAATAGTGATGGCCACCAGACACACGGCGGTGTTGTCAGTCGCCCTATATAACTCCAACAACATTGGAGGAGTTAAGTTTCGTGTCGTCATTTTTTTATCGCTTAACTTACTTGTTACACTGTTAATGCTACACTTTATCACTGGCTGGTGCTATAGCCTTTATCAACTCCTGCTGCTTTAGTATCATAACATATCGTTGAATCACTGAATCACTTAAGAAGACACATTCTCCCCTCTCAGCCCTTTACCACAGGGCTGGCACTAGGAGCTTTCTTTGGGCTCATGGTGGCTTATTTAGCAGTTGCAAGCACTAAAAACAATGGAATAATGACAAAATGTATGGTATGAATGCGTGGGTGGCACTCACTGACTCTGGATGGAGTATTGTGCCGTGTACACGTCCAAGATGAATAGCGTTTTCCGAGCGGATCATCGTTTACCGAACCATTATTTTTACGGAAAAATGTATCGTCTTCTGAATTTATCGTTATCCGATGCCATCGTAATCCGGGGGTCCACTGTACATGTACAAGTGGGAGAGCAGAAGACAGACTTAAAAAGTTCATTTTAGTAAACAAAAATTCATACTACAGTCAACCCTCCGTTTTTGGCGATTTCAGTTTTCGGGCACTTTTTTCGTGGAAATATTACCTCCGTTTTCGTTCATGGTATGGAACCTGTCCAGTGCCCAGCGCACATACAAAGCCTGCAAGCCTGCCTCCCACACACATTCTCAGGCAGTGTAGCATTGTTTCTGGTTGAGTGAACATTATCCTGCGAGTTCATACAAAACATTTCTTAACAATCCATTGTTTTTGGCCCTTGATTATTGTGTGTGACTGCTAAATAAGCCACCATGGGCCCAAAGAAAGCTCCTAGTGCCAGTCCATTGGTAAAGAAAGTGAGGAACACCATAAAATTAAAGAAAGAAATCGTAGCAAAGTATCAAAGTGGAGTCGATAAACGCTATAGCACCAGCCAGCGATAAAGTGTAGCATTAACAGTGTAGCAAGTAAGTTAAGCGCCATTAATCGATAGAAAAATGACGACACGAAACTTAACTCCTCCATTGTTTGTTTGAGGAATAAAGGGGCACTGAGACCAGAACTGCCCTCTGCCAACATCTCCTCCAAGGTAAGTGTAAAGATTTCTTATTTATAAATTAAAGTGTAAATATTTCTTATTTATAAATTATATACATTGTTTGTGTGAATAGTGGTGGTGGATTTCTGCTGCCGCCAACTACAACCACGGCTTATGGTCAGTGGCCCTTATAAACCCAATAACAATAATACTACCGCCAGTTCTCTCATACATAATGACATATTTTATTCATTCTAGAGTATATATCATGTTTCTATGTTATTAATATTGTTTATGTCATATTAGATGAATTGTGATAGATAAATAAGCTGTAGAGCTGATATTAGTGTCAAATTGTCCTGCCTCCCAACAATAAACTCGCCTCCCTCTCTCCTCCTCTCCATCTTCCATACACCAACAAGAGTCGCCAATAAAGGTAAGTGTGATGTTAAATGTTCATTTATACATGTTATTAGTGCTTTATATTTATTTGTCATTCTTTTCTGTATGTAAATCTATCTACCTGGAGTCTACCTGGAGAGAATTCCAGGGATCAACGCCCACGCGGCCCGTTCTGTGACCAGGCCTCCTGTTGGACCAGAGCCTGATCAACCAGGCTGTTACTGCTGGCCGCATGCAGTCCAACGTACGAACCACAGCCCGGCTGATCAGGTACCGACTTGAGGTGCCTGTCCAGTGCCTGCTTGAAGACAGCCAGGGGCTTGTTGGTAATCCCCCTGATGTATGCTGGGAGGCAGTTGAACAATCTTGGGCCCCTCACACTTATTGTGTTGTCCCTCAACGTGCTAGTGGCACCCCTGCTCTTCATTGGGGGATGTTACATCGCCTGCCGAGTCTTTTGCTTTCGTACGGAGTGATTTTTGTGTGCAAGTTTGGTACTAAGCCCTCAAGAATTTTCCATGTGTATATAATAATGTATCTCTCCCGCCTGCGTTCTAGAGAGTACAGGTTTAGGAACTTCAAGCGCTCCCAGTAGTTGAGGTGGTTTATCGCACTTATGCGTGCGGTGAAGGTTCTCTGCACATTTTCAAGGTCAGCAATTTCACCCGCCTTGAAAGGTGCAGTTAGTGTGCAGCAATATTCCAGCCTAGATAGAACAAGTGATCTGTAAAATGTCAACATGGGCTTGGCATCCCTGGTTTTGATAGTTCTCATTATCCATCCTGTCATTTTTTGGGCAGATGCAATTGCTACATTGTTATGGTCATTGAAGGTGAGATCCTCTGACATGCTCACTCCCAGGTCTTTGACATTAGTTTTTCGCTCTATTGTGTGGTTGGAATTAGTTTTGTACTCCGATGAGATTTTAATTTCTATATTTAATCTCTAAAAAAATATTTTTTGTTAATACTCCTGGGTGTCTGAAATGGATTAATTGAATTTACATTATTTCTTAAGGGGAAAATGGCTTCAGTTTTCGTTGATTTCAGTTTTAGTCGATCCCTCTGGAACGGATTAAACACGAATAATTGCGGCACATTTTTATCTAACACGACATAAACCTTATATTACGCGATTCGCTGGAGGGGAAAAATTTTTGAGCACGCGGTTGCCTGCAGTGGGTTAAACCATTGAGTCAGTGGGGGTCCTACTGAGGGTTGCTATGAGCCACATCAAGTGTTTAATGCTGACGAGACAAGTGTTTTCTGGAAGAAAATGCCAACACGAACTTATATCAGTGAGCAATAGAAAAGTGCACCAGGCTTCAAGACAGCAAAGGATCGCTTCACCTTGCTCCTTTGCGGTAATGCATCAGGTGATTTCAAGTGTAAGCCCATGGTTATTTACCGCTCTAAGAATCCTCATGCTTTGAGGAAAAGGGAATTTGTTTTTCCTTCCCACAAACTGTAAGTAAGTAAGTTTATTCAGGTATACAGAGATACAGTTACATAGATTATCATACATAGCAGCATATGTGTAGAGAACCTAGGATAACCCAAAAAAGTCAGACAATGGAAATAAGTCACTCTGACTTTTTTGGGTTATCCTAGGTTCTCTATACAAATGCTGCTATGTATGATAATCTTTGTAACTGTATCTGTGTATACCTGAATAAACTTACTTACAGTTTGCAGGAAGAAAAAACAAATAACCATTACCTCAAGCGGCCGGCCGCCTTAATGTTGTGAAACAGCGGGGGAGATCACCCGCCTTCCCCTGCTACCCCCCCACCATTCGTATTCCATACGCGTCAAAAAAAGTCCTCTACTACAAGCCAGCTGTTTGTGAAGAATAAGAGAGAGTGAACTGTGTTTTGATCTTTAAATTACTATATCTTGTAGCTGCCAAGCAATCATGACACCCAGTAGGCATACCAGTGTTGCTCAAAGTGGCAAGAAAAGGTATAAACATTTAAGTCTTAGAATTAACGAAGAAAACAAAGATATTAGACAAGACATAACCTGTGGCCGTAAAGTGTTACTTTGTACACATAAAAAGAAGTAAACATAAGTTTGTGTGACTGACTTACTGACTGACTGGACTGACTTACTGAATGACTTGACTGACTTACTGAATGACTTGACTGACTTACTGACTGACTTACTGAATGACTTGACTGACTTACTGAATGACTTGACTGACTTACTGAATGACTTGACTGACTTACTGAATGACTTACTGAATGACTTGACTGACTTACTGACTGACTTGACTGACTTACTGAATGACTTGACTGACTGACTTACTGAATGACTTGATTGACTGACTTACTGAATGACTTGACTGACTGACTTACTGAATGACTTGACTGACTGACTTACTGAATGACTTGACTGACTGACTGACTGACTGAATGACTTGACTGACTGACTTACTGAATGATTTGACTGACTGACTTACTGAATGACTGACTTACTGAATGACTTGACTGACTGACTTGACTTACTGAATGGACTTGACTGACTTGAGACTTACTGAGACTTACGAGACTTGACTGACTGACTGACTTACTTAATGACATGACTGACTGACTTACTGAATGACTTGACTGATTGACTTACTGAATGACTTGACTGATTGACTTACTGAATGACTTGACTGATTGACTTACTGAATGACTTGACTGATTGACTTACTGAATGACTTTACTGACTGACTGACTTACTGAATGACTTGACTGACTGACTGACTGACTTGACTGACTTACTGAATGACTTGACTGACTTACTGAATGACTTTATTAAAGTTAGACACACTCAGTACAACCATCGACTTCAGTTCCAGAAACTCTATTATCCACCTCAGCCCAGTAGGGCCACAGCATAACTCTCCACTCTCTTCACAATCATCCACAAACACCAGCACCCACAATTTTAGGTAAATACTATTATTTCTGTTACATTTGTAGTCTTAAGTAGTAAAAACAACATAATACATCACGATAATGAACTACAATTACATATTCTCTTTTATTTTTGTAAGATCTGTTGGTCTAAAAAAAACTTGTTTGGCTTTTTGGGGACTCCAAGGAACGTAACACTATTTTTCCCATAAGTTCTTTTAATTATCTAACACGATTTTAGTTAACACGATGTTTTCAGGAACGTAGCTACCGTGCTAAATGAGGGTCTACTGTATACATACAATAACCACTTTATGTTCATTTATCCATTTCATTAGTGCTTTATATTTATTTCTCATTGTTTTCTGTATGTAAAACTATAGTTATTCTCTATAAAATGTATTTTGTGTTAATATTTTTGGGTGTCTGGAACGGATTAATTGGATTTACATTATTTCTTATGGGAAATATTATACTTCAGTTTTCGTATGTTTCGGATTTAGACCAACCTTCTGGAACAGATTAAGTACGAAAGCTGGGGTTCCACTGTATTTGTTTTTAGTTTGGACATGGAAAGCAATTTTAATTTTGGGGTCTGGACAATTAAAGTGTTAAAAGTGCTCACAGAGTACACATTAAAAAAAAATGAAATGGTAGAGAATCTTTTCCTGAAAGTAACGTTACAAAAACTACAAAATTTAATGGAAAACCTTAAGAAATTATGCAGGCACAAAGTTGGTAGTCTGGGCACATTTTATGCATTGGCTATTTTGTCAACATTGAGTCATATTTTAACCCTATGATTGTCCATCCCATAGTTCTATGGCTTTGAAGCCAGGGTCCAAGCCGTAGAATTGTACTATGTCATGAGCTCAGCTCACTCAGATAAGCTGTGAGTGGTAAATTTGAGCCTAGATATGAGAGAATGCATCTGTGGTAAGTGTGCACCATATAAAACAAATCCTGCAGCACACAGTGCATAATGAGGAAAAAAACTGCGACGGTGTTTTTGGATTAAAACAGCGACTTTGGGGTGTATTTTCGTATGGTTTTTATGGTTGTATTCACAGTTTCTTAGTCTCATTTGATAGGATGGAAGATATATTACAGAAATAGGAGATGAATTTGATTGATTTTTGTACTGAAAATAGCTTGAAATTGAGCTCAAAGTAGCGAAAATGTTTGATTTTTGCTGATGTTCGAGAGTGAACAGATGATGTCACGTGTCCAATACATGTCAGCTGGTGGGTCTAATATACATTCACAAATGCACTGATGTTATTTATACAATTATTATAATATTGCATAACAGTAAATCTTCTATTTTTTGGTGTGAATAAAAATTCTTTATGTGAATAAAAAATCAAAATGGAATTCATCTGTAAAGCCTGGAAACATAACTAATAAACAGAGGAAATGTTATTTTAGTGCCAGGAATGCCTGCATTGTTTATTTTTTTTAACCTATTTTAAAACTGAAATACAGTGGTCCCCCGAGTTTCGTAAAAACTTCACTCCAGAAGCCTGCTCAAGCGCCATTACCGAACGAATTTACTCCCTTAAGGAAAAATGTCACGTAGGTTAGTCTATTTCAGACCCCCAAAAATACACTTCCACAAGCACTTACAATATTATACTTACATAATTGTACGATTTCCAGGGTGTACAAAACTCGGGGGACCACTGTATTTTGAACTTTGTGTGAAATTGGCCAAATTACCAATTTCCGATCACTTTATTGGGTAAATGAGATAGTTGACTGAGCGATTTCTTGTGCTCAATCGATAAAATAGAAGTGATACTAGTGAAATAGCTAAGAATTTGGTTGACTGGAATAATGTAATTGGCCTAAAATAGGAGTCAAAGTGGGCAAAATCGCCGATGTGTAAATATTGCTGATGCAGCAAAATTCATGTGTAATTTCGTCAATTTTCCATCAAATTTCGTACTTTTAGTTTTATTACCTCCAGAAAAAGATTCTCTACCATTTCTTAAGAAAAAATAATTTTTTTTTTTAAATTCTTGGACCCTGTGGACAAGGTGTAAAACTACGGGACAGACCCTCAAAGGGTTAACACTTCAGTAAGACCTCAGATTAAAATCCAATCTTAGAGTATACTCCTTTATCTCATCAACACTCCAACATCACCACAGATCAAATGTAATAAGGTAAATGCCCTTTCATCTTCTTTTTTTTAACATGTTGTGGACTTGAGCTAGAGTTCGTCACGGCCATGCTAGCGGGAGATTCGTCTGTAAAAACTTGGATTTGAGGACACAGTGGTGCCTATGCTAACCTTCTTATGGTGTAGAAATATACCTAGTTGGATGAATCTTATTGAAGCTAGCTGGCCCAGTGGCTTACGCGATGGTCTGGAGTTTTGAGACTCTCTGACCACGGGTTCGAACCCCACCCGTGGTATGGTTTGTTTGCAATCGTGTCATTACGATTTCGTGAGTCATGTTGACGGCTTTGAGGGGGACTTGAGCTAGAGTTCGTCACGGCCATGCTAGCAGGAGATTCATCTGTAAAAACTTGCATTTGAGGACACAGTGGTGCCTATGCTAACCTTCCTAGGGTGTAGAAATATACCTAGTTGGATGAATCTTATTGAAGCTAGCTGGCCCAGTGGCTTACGCAACGGTCTGAAGTTTTGAGATGAGACACTCTGACCGCGGGTTCGAACCCCACCCGTGGTATGGTTTGTTTGCAATCGTGCCATTACGATTTTGTGAGTCAAGAAGCAAAGAGTTGTCCTGAGGTAAAAAATACTGGCAGGTGGCAGATTTGTGGGTACGAAAAATGGTGCGTACTAGTATGTCAGACACAGTACCAGCACCTGTGTACTAGTATGTCAGACACAGTACCAGCACCTGCATACTAGTGCATCGGATACAGTACCAGCACCTGCGCACTAGTATACAGTGGACCCCCGAGTAACGAAAAAACTTCATTCGAGAAGCCTGCTCAAGTGCCATTACCGAACGAATTTACTCCCTTAAGGAATAATGTCACATAGGTGACCCCAAAAAATACACTTCCACAAGCACTTACAATATTATACTTACATAATTGTACGATTTCCGGGGTGTTCGTTACTCGGGGGACCACTGTATTGGACACAGTTAAAGGGTTAAAGTTTGGCAGTCCTACACTTAAATCTTTGGTCAACAAACCCTAAATTTTAGTTTCACATTACTTTTACCCAGATGTCATCTATGAAATCAAAAGGATGCTGTATTCAAGGTGTAGAGTATCTGTACTTCTATCTTATACAATGCTGTATTTTAAAAAGCCTAAGCAATTTTTGTAACTTTACACCAAAAGATACACAACAAGAGTTATACGTGCATGTAAAACAGTGATCATGTACAAGTGATTTTTTTAACACATTTGTGAATGTGTTCTAATTTCAGAAGCAACACTTTAAAAAAAATAAAAGGCAAAATATCTTTAATCAAAACTCAGAAAAAAATTTGATCCCGAGCATTCCATATTCTCAAGGTTACTCTAATACCTAATTATCAAACAGAAAAGATGTTAGGTAAGACACATATGCACAAGAAAATACCTTGGAAAAATACACACATAAGCAGTATGTGATCCTTTATTGACGTTTTGCCCATACAGTGGGCTTTATCAAGTCACAAACAGATCTGTGTCTTACCTAACAACCTGTCAGTACTGTATTTTATACCTTTTTAATATTCACTCAGAAAAGATGTACTGCACACTATACGTATTAGGAAAAATAGTAATAAAAATCATATTTACTTATGAATTTCAGCACGTTGTTCTTTTGAAAACTCTGGCGAGAAGGCAAGATCTTCAATCCCAGAGTCTTTGCTGAAGTTCTGTATAATACCTCTTATACGTTTTTTAAATGGTAGAGTGACGCCAGCATCTTCATGTCCAAGTCCTCGTCGATGAAGTACTTCATGTGGTCTGAAATAGATCTCAATTTTCATTACAATGCAATTTTTCTGGGAAGAATTTAATTTTCAATAGGAAGTAGACCAACTGGCCTTACTGCTTACTGTATTTTAACATGACAGAAGGGCTTAACTAAATATAATAATAATTTTTTTTTAACAAACCAGCCATCTCCCTGTTCTTATTCCAGCCTCCCTTCAACACCCATAGAAAATTGGTAACACATTTTGTCCTATTGTATTTCTATTGTAACTAAGTAACTTGCTGTATCTTCACCATCTCTATTCAGTCACTCCACAAAACTGAAGATCATTGAATCAGTTTGAAATAATAAGTCATACTTTTGAAATTGTACTATTTGTTCACTAGCTACCTTTCTTATTGTACATATATTGTACATATTGTACATAACTTTTAAACATCGGGATTAGTTTACTCAAAATGCTTTACATATTAGTGGCTTTCTTTCATGCCTACCAATGTTTTCTTACATGCAAACTATGTTATTTGTACCGAATAAAAATTGTATTGTACTGTAGTATATAGGGTGCCTGAGGACATGATTAATGAACACAGGAATGGTTGTTTTAATGGCTGAAGTGTTTGTTTTTTGGCTCTTTTTAAATTAGAATAAATTGAAAATTGTATAAAATTGGCCACATTATCAATGTCTGTGCACTCTGAAGGGTAGTTCTAATAGTTGAATGGACAGTTTCTTCTGATCACTGGAGAATACAAAAGGCATACAGTCATACCTCGGTTAACGATGGCGTCGGATAGCGATAAATTCGGTTAGCGATACATTTTTACGTCAAAATAGTGACTCCGTTTACGATGATTGCTTCGGTTTACGATATTTGTCCCGGACGCGTCCGCGTGGCGCCCACTGTGTGGGCACTCCAGGGAGCGTCAGTGTGCTATTGTTTACAAGCGAGAGCGACCACCACCTACTCCACCCACGCATTCATACCAGTATATTGTCATTATTCCACTGTTTTTAGTGCTTGCAACTGCTAAATAAGCTACCATGGGTCCAAGGAAAGCTCCTAGTGCTAAGCCTGTGGTAAAGAGGCTCAGAAATACAGTAGAACTGAAGAAGGAGATAATAGAAAAATATGAAAGTGGAGTGCGTATCACTGAGCTGGCCAGGCTGTATGGTAAAGCCTATTCTACCATCGCTACCATTGTGGCCAAGGGAAATACACGTAAAATCAAGGAAGCTGTTGTTGCGAAAGGTGCATTTGTGATCACAAAACAGAGATCGCAAGTGCTGGAAGATGTGGAAAATTTGTTGTTGGTGTGGATCAACGAGAAACAGTTAGCAGCAGATACTGTTTTGCAGGCAATAATATGTAAAAAAAGCAAGGCAGTTGCATGATGATCTCATTAAGAAAATGCCTGCAACGAGTGCTGAAGTGAGCGAATTTAAAGCCAGCAGAGGCTGGTTTCAAAAATTTAAGAATCGAAGTGGCATACATAGTGTTGTGAGGCATGGTGAGGCAGCCAGTTGTGACAAAAGTGCGGCTGAAAAATATGTGCCTGAATTCCAGGGGTACATAGAGGCTGAACAATTCCTCCCCCCAACAAGTGTTTAATTGTGATGAAACAGGCCTGTTTTGGAAGAAAATGCCCAACAGGACCTTCATTACTCAGGAGGAAAAGGCACAGCCAGGACATAAGCCTATGAAAGAGAGGCTAACTCTGATGCTTTGTGCTAATGCCAGTGGTGATTGCAAAGTGAAGCCTTTACTTGTGTATCTTTTTGAAAATCCCCGAGTGTTTGGCAGATGCGGTATCACCAAGTCTAACTTGTGTGTGATGTGGAAGTCTAACAAAAAGGCATGGGTCACAAAGGACATTTTCTTAGAGTGGTTCAATGGTGTGTTTGGCCCCAGTGTGAAGATTATTATATTATAATCAAAAGAAGCGCTAAACCACAAGGGTTATACAGCATGGCGGGGCAGGACAGGATACAGGGAGAACAGATTGTAAGTGGGAGATGGATGATTAGTAGGGTATGGAGTGCAGCAGGACAGTAGATAGTGCAGGGATAGAGGATAGCAAGAGATCGAGGTAGAAGGGACTGAGGGAGGTGCTAGAGGTATAATTTTCAGAGTTTGTGTAGTAAGTCAGTTTCTGTCAAAAAGTCAACGAGAGTGTCAGGATTAAAGGAGGGTCCATCAGCAAGAAGGGAAGGTAAAGAAAGGGCCGCAGAGCGAAGACGCCGTTGGAGGTAAATTCTGCGTGCTCGTTGATAAAGTGGACAGTTAGTTAGTTTTAGTTTGATATCTTTATTATGCACCCCATACCCATCCTGTGGGCGGTAGTCAAAAGATTACAGAGGTACATAATGGGTCCAGGGACTGGACCCCAAAGTTATGATAGCTGAGCAAGTTACAAAGGTAATGAACTAACAAGCTACAAAGGTAATGAACTCACAAGTTACAAAGGTAATGAAACATGTAAGTAAATTTACTTACTTACATAAGAACATAAGAACATAAGAAAGAAGGAACACTGCAGCAGGCCTACTGGCCCATGCGAGGCAGGTCCAAATCTCCAACGGCTTAAGCCAATGCCCCGACCCAGCCAGGTCAGGTTACATTCACTTAAGGAAGGAGCACTGCATCTGACCTAGTAGCACAACCTAGTCAGGACCAATTCACACCCAACCGCACCCACTCATATAATTGTCCAGTCGACCACCTGGTCAGGTCACTTCCACTTAAGGAATTAGTACAGGTCAGGTTACATTCACTTAAGGAAGGAGCACTGCATCTGACCTAGTACAAGCTCACACCCATCCACACCCACTCATGTATTTATCTAACCTATTTTTAAAACTACACAACGTCTTAGCATCTATGACGGTACTCGGGAGTTTGTTCCACTCATCCACAACTCTATTACCAAACCAGTGCTTTCCTATATCCTTCCTGAATCTGAACTTTTCCAACTTGAAACCATTGCTGCGAGTCCTGTCTTGGTTGGATATTTTCAGCACGCTATTTACATCCCCTTTGTTTATTCCTGTTTTCCATTTGTACACCTCAATAATATCCCCCTAATTCTACGCCTTTCTAGAGTGCAGATTCAGGGCCCTCAGTCTATCCTAATAGGGAAGATTTCTGATACATGGGATCAACTTTGTCATCCTCCTCTGTACGTTTTCCAGTGCATTTATATCCATTCTGTAATACGGTGACCAGAACTGTGCAGCATAATCTAAATGAGGCCTAACCAAAGATATATAGAGTTGAAGAACAACCTGAGGACTTCTGTTATTTATACTTCTTGATATGAAGCCAAGGATTCTGTTAGCTTTATTGCGAACACTTATGCACTGTTGTCTAGGCTTCAGATTACTACTAACCAGAACTCCTAAATCCTTCTCGCAATTACAAGTAATAAGATCTATATTATTCAGCTTATATGTGGCATGGTTATTGTCCTGCCCAACATTTAGAACTTTGCATTTGTTTACATTAAACTGCATCTGCCACTTCTCCGACCACTGCATCAGTCTATTCAAATCATCCTGGAGTGCTCTAATGTCCTCGTTTGAATGAATTGGACGGCCTATTTTGGTGTCATCAGCAAATTTACTTATGCTACTATTTATTCCCTCATCTATGTCGTTTATGTAAATTGTAAACAACAGGGGGCCCAAAACTGACCCCTGTGGAACACCGCTGAGACACGCCCCCATTCTGATTTCTCTCCATTTATGCAAACTCTCTGCCGCCTATTAGTCAACCATGCCTCTACCCAGGAAAAAATTTCTCCTCCTATTCCGTGTGCCTTAAGTTTCCTCAGTAGCCTCTGATGTGGAACTTTTCGAAAGCCTTACTGAAGTCCATATACACAATATCATATTCATTACCATGATCTACTTCCTCAAACACCTTAGTGAAAAAGTTAGTAAATTCGTAAGACATGAACGCCCCTTTGTAAAACCGTGTTGAGATTCATTAATCAATTTATGCTTTTCAAGATGGCTACGAATTGCCTCGGCAATTATTGATTCCATAAATTTACCAACTATGGAGGTAAGGCTTATTGGTCTATAGTTGAAGCTAAGGACCTGTCACCTGCCTTGTAAATAGGTATTACATTTGCCCTTTTCCACTTGTCTGGCACTATGCCAGTTTGTAGTGATATATTGAAAAGATTTGCCAAAGGTTTGCTAAGTTCCTCTTTACATTCCTTTAAAACTCTTGCAAACAGTTCATCAGGGCCTGGGGATTTGTTAGGTTTTAATTTCTCTATTTGTCTGAGGACCATGTCACTAGTTACCCCAATCGAGCATAGTCTGTTATCTTCCAGTTCTACATAATTTATTATTTCTGGAATTCTGCTAGTATCTTCCTGAGTAAAAACTGAGAGGAAGTAAGTATTGAAAATTTCACACATATCCTTATCACTGTCCGTGATCTGTCCTGAGTTACTCTTAAGTGGGCCTATCTTGTCCCTAATCTTACTTCTGTATACCTGAAAGAACCCTTTTGGGTTAGTCTTCGAATCCCTTGCGACCTTAGCCTCATAATCCCTTTTTGCTTTTCTTATTCCTTTTTTTATTTCTCTCTTTAATTGAAAATATTGATTTCTTATCTGTCCATCCCCTCTTTTGATACGCCTATATATGCCTCTCTTTTGACCAATGAGATGTTTTAATCTATTGTTCATCCATTTAGGATCATTTTTGTTACGTTTATACATGGTTACAATCATGAACAAATTATAACGCAATGAACACTTCACTAGTCTACACCCAGTCACAACTGTAATGAGTTCTTGGTGCAAATTTTATTGTTGGGTCACACACACACACACACACACATGCACACACATATATACATACACACACATGCACACACAACAGGCCCAGCCTTCAATCGACATGTGCACAGGACAAAAAGGCAATCAACACGTGCACGCGCGCACACACGCACACACACGCGCACACACGCACACACGCACACACGCGCACGCACGCACGCACGCACGCACACACACACACACACACACACACACACACACGTGGCAATGCTTTATTTACAGGGAGCAAAGTCAGGGTATTTTTCCAGAATGGTCTGTAATATACCACTGTGGATAAAATACTTTGACATATCTTGAACATTTCTGAGTGAGTTGTCTCTGAATTCATTAATTTTGTCGCACTCCAGTACATAATGACGCAGGGTGTGACAATAATCCAACTGACAAAGTTTACATTTTGTTTGGTCTACATCTGGTGGTGGTGATTTAACCTGCCAAAGATACATGTAACCTAGCCGGAGGCGGGCGGTGGTGACATCCAAGAGTCTGCTTATTTTGTTGGATGCACCATAGACATGTGGCTCCTCCTGCATGATAGAATGATGATAGATGGACTGACTGGTGTCAATCTCCCTGAGTCTTAAGTCAATAAAATTCAGTTGAAGTTTTTTTCGTATTATTGTTCTCAAACTGCTAACTGACAAGCCAAGATTGTAATCTACCCCCTCTTTGAAAGCATAAAACTTAGCCAATTTATCAGTTCTATCATGCATCTGAAGACCAATGTGAGATGGAATCCACAGCATGTGCACTCTGACTCTACTATCCACAATCCTACCATACCTGTGTCTGGCTTCTGACACAAGCATGCTACAAGTTATACTTGATGAGTTGAGAGCATTTATGGATGACAGAGAATCAGTTACAATTAGAGAGTCAACCTTAGATACATGGACGCATTTGAGTGCAAGGAGTATGGCAAACAGTTCTGTCTGAAGGGTAGAGGCCCAGTTATTGATGCGTGCTCCAATTTCTTTAAGAGAGCCATCACTCTGTATGACAACAGCAGCACTACCAGCTGCACCAGTGGATTGGTGAACAGAACCATCAACGTAAATAATTTGTGAGTGTGTGCTGTTTGGCTAAATTATCAATACAGCTTAAGGCATCATGTTTGGCTTCAAGGCGAAGCTTTGGTTGTGATTTAAGAAGTAGTTTGGGGGGAAATGGAGGGATGGTAGTTTGGAATGGGGTAATATTCTATGGAGCGGAGAAGTGCCGCTGTTGCCTTACTTGCCACAGATCATGTATCTGATTCATGCGGAGGTCGGTTCCAGTTTTTTCGATCCATCTGGAGGGATGTTCACCAGTGCTGAGGAAAGTTTGGAGGGCTTCTGTGCAGGGGTTTGAATGGGCTTGCCTGAGCATATTAACCCCAATTAGGATATTTCTTTCAGTAACACAAT
>WNWK01031003.1:0-23042 GCA_009830355.1 Cherax destructor
CCTCTTTCCTGTTCACTCTGTCACATCTGTATAGGTTGTAGCCCGGATCCATATTTCATTGTCCAAGTGATCCTTTATGTGGATCTCTGTGAAAGCCGCAAACATTGCATTTGACTCTGTAAGCAGTCCACGGATGTAAGGTATTTTGTTGTTCTTCGCTGGCTTTAGACCCTGTATATTTGCAAAGATGAATGTCGTCGGATTGGTGGTATGGGGGGGAGGTCTTTTTTTCCTGGCACTAAAATCTGTTGTTCTGGAGTGGAGGCCATTGACTGTGATTCCACTCAAAAATGATTGCAGTTGGTGTACGATTTCTGTCATTTCCTGCCAGCTTTTTTCCCTTCCTGGCGCTAAAAAACCTCTGTGGAGTGGCTATGGCTACCCAGGTTTTCCCATGGTCTGGATGTTCTGTGTCGTCTTGTACCCTTTAGGTGGTGTGCCTGGTCTTTCCTGAACTGATGAGTGGCACATTTCAGGGTGGAAAAGCTTACAGGAAGGGAGGTTGCATTTTCCTGTTGTCATATGGACACGGCATTTTCTGGGGTGGTTAAAGTTGCATGTCCCATCTGTTTTCCCAGATATTCCATGCCTGCAGATACCAAGTGCATAATATATGCATAGGCCTGGTTTTTGATTGCCTTGGTTTTTGTGACTGTGTTCCCTATTGTATTCCCTACTGGAGCTTGTTTTCCTGTCTCATTTCTATCTTCAGCACTAGTGCTGACAATGGAGCCTTCATCAGTTGTTTCTGGTAATTTATCTTCAGTATTTCCGGGCATCCCTTGGTTACTATCTACCGTGGTATTGCTAGTTTGTAACATTGGTTTTGTATGCCCTTGTCTACCCTGTTTCCCCACTAGAGCTCCTGTCCCCTTCAGGCCACCATCATTTATTTCTCCATTCTTACAGTTACTGTCTACCAGGACAGCATTTGTACAAGGGGCGATAACACCATCTGGCCCGGATTTTTATTTTCCCAACTGTTATAGAATCCCGTCATGACTTTTATGAAGGCCGGTTTGATGTTGTCATCTTTTAATATCAATGTGATATTATTCCACAGTTCGGTTTCGTTTGGGCATACCCAAAAACACTTCCCTGATTTAATATCTCGTGTTGTTGATTCCTGAATGCTTCCACAAGGGCGTGGCTCCATTTACCACAGAAGTTGCATGTAATCCATTAAGTAGAACTTTTGTGTACGTCAGTCCCATACTGGAGTATGCAGCACCAATTTGGAACCCACATCTGGTCAAGCACGTCTTGAAATTAGAGAAAGTGCAAAGGTTTGCAACAAGGTTAGTTCCAGAGCTAAGGGAATGTCCTATGAAGACAGGTTAAGGAAATTGGCCTGACGACACTTTTCTTACCACGAATTAAGTTTATCTAATTCTTCCTGAAGTTCTATGACATCTATGTTTGAATCAATTATATATATATATATATATATATATATATATATATATATATATATATATATATATATATGATCTGCAGGAGGTTACACTGGAATTCGACCACAACACCTCAAAGAGATGGTAAATCCAGTACTCGGAGCATCTGCATCAATTCTCCTCACCGAATTAACAACTTTTGTCAACAACTGCCTGGCTGGGCGAATCCCAGAAGAAATTAAACCTTTCTTTTTGGAGCCTCATTATGCGCTTTGAAGAAGAAGGATGGGGGAATCAGACCCATTGCTGTTGGTAACACCCTTCGCCGTCTAGTTGCCAAAGCAGCAGTAAGAAACATTCGCCTAGAAGCTGCCAGTTTACTCCAGCCACACCAACTGGGCTTTGGGGTCTCTCAAGGCAGTGAAGCCGCAGCTCATGCGGCAAGGGCCTACATCAGGGACCTATCAGAAGACAAGGCCGTAGTCAAACTTGACTTTAGAAATGCCTTTAATATGGTGAAGAGAGATGTGGTCTTGCCAGCCGTTCGAGAGCGGTTCCCCAGTCTCTTTCCCTTCATTTCAGCTGGCTACAGCAAACCCTCGACTCTTTTGTTTGGGGAACATGAAATTCCCTCATCTGAGGGTGTTCAGCAGGGTGATCCACTCGCTCCACTTCTCTTCTGTTTGGCAGTAAGAGAACTAACTTCCAGCCTATGCAGCGAGCTCAACATCTGGTACCTGGATGATGGCACTCTGGCAGGTACTGGGGAGTCCTTGTTAGAGGACCTACAACGGGTGAAGACACAGGGAGAAGCCTTAGGACTCATCCTTAATCCCTCAAAGTGTGAAATTATCACAACAAATCAGGAAATAATCAATGCGGTGCAAACAATCCTCCCAGAAGTCACTACTACCACTCCATCCAACAGTACCCTCCTGGGAGCACCGCTGGGTCACCACGCCATCGACACTGTCCTCAAGGACAAAGTGAATGACCTGAAAAGAATGGAGGAGAGAATAAGTGATCTTGATGCCCATGATGCCCTGTATCTCCTCACAAGGTGTCTTACTATGCCAAGACTCACTTACTTCTTGAGGTGCGCACCCTCTTTGAAAACCCAACACTTGACGAGTATGACGCACACCTGAGATCAACCTTCAAGAAGGCACTGAATCTGTCACTAGAGGATCAGCAATGGGAGCAGGCAACCCTCCCAGTGCGACTTGGAGGTATAGGGTGCGCAAAGCAAGGCATGTAGCGTTACCTGCATTTCTGTCATCGTGTTTGGCCTCCTGTGGATTAGTCAAGAGGATTGTCCCTGAACGTTTGAGAGGTGTGGTGGGAGCTCAAGACCCCAAGTTCATTGAAGCAGCAGTGCAGTGGGACATCATGGCAGACTCTTCCAGTAGACCAGCTCCTCCCAAAGAGCACAAACAGTCCCACTGGGACAAACCGATCATGGAAAAAATTTCCAACACAATGCTCACCAACGCTTCAGGAAAGGACAAAGCTCGTCTCCTAGCGGTGAGGGCACCACACTCAGGAGATTTCCTTCTTGCTGTTCCCAATTCCTCTCTGGGCACTCGACTCGACCCACAGGCCATTCGGATTGGTGTTGCTCTTCGCCTAGCCGCCCCCATACTCACCGAACATAGGTGTATTTGCGGCAGGGCGACGGCTGATCAATTCGGACTTCATGGTCTAGTGTGTCACACATCAGAAGGAAGTATGCTAGACATGAGGAGGTCAATGACATCATAAAGAAGCCTCGCCACAGCCCGTTGCCCAGCTCACGGAACCCCAAATGCAGAGGTCTGATGGAAGTCAAAAGCGTCCTGATGGAGCCACCATGCTACCCTGGAAGGATGGTAAGCAGATTGCTTGGGACTACACCTGTGCTGCCACATTGGCAGACACCTACCTGCCACACTCCTTAGCCGAAGGGGTGGAGCTGCCAGCCACAGGAGATCCAGAAGACCCGCAAATATGAAGACCTTCCCTCTTGCTATAACTTCATCCCAATAGGGTCGGAGACCCATGGAGCATGGGGCAAGTGTGCTCTAAAGTTTCTCAAGGAGCTGGGTGGAAAACTCATCATAGAAACCAAGGACCACAGGGCGACCAGCTTCCTCTTTCAGAGACTCAGTGTTGCGATCCAGAGGAAATACCTGCAGTATTCTGGGCACGCGGCCCACTGCCGGGGAGTTGGACGAAGTATTTGACATGTAGCTCTGAGTTGTTATCTATGTTGTTTTACTCCCCATTGTATTTTGTCTTGAAATAAAGTTTGTAAAAAAAAAAAAAAGATGGGGTGGTAGGGAAGTGGAATATTCAAATGGCTTCAGAAAGAAATCTAAATATTCTTCCTTGAAGTCTTTTATCCACTTCTCCGAGGCAATGGGTCCACAATTGACACCAGAGGTGGACCCCATCCTATTATATATATATATATATATATATATATATATATATATATATATATATATATATATATATATATATATATATATATATATATATATATACATATATACATACGTATATATATATATATATGTCGTGCCGATTAGGTAAAACTTGCGATTTTGGCTTAAATAGCAACGCTCATGTTGCCATATAAGACAAGTGAAAATTTGTGTATGCAATAATTTCGCCAAAATCATTCTGAACATAACGAAAAAAATATATTTCATTGTGTTTGTTTATTATTAAATTAATGTTAACGTATCTAAAATATATTTAGTTGGGTTAGGCTAAATTAAATTGCGCTTGTTGTAATAAGGTTAGGTAGGTTTTCAAAGTTTCTCTTGGTACAAAATTATAAATTGTTACATTAACATAAATGAAAAAAATATATCTTTAAACGTATAAGAGAAAATTTTAGAAAGGACTTAATTTTAGATGAGTTCTTGCTAATTGACCAGTTTTACCTAATCGGCACGACATATATATATATATATATATATATATATATATATATATATATATATATATATATATATATATATATATATATATAATATATATATATATATATATATATATATATATATATATATATATATATATACGTGGCGATTAGGTAAAACTTCGATTTTGGCTTAAATAGCAACGCTCACCTTGCCATATAAGACAAGTGAAAATTTGTGTATGCAATAATATATATATATATATATATATATATATATATATATATATATATATATATATATATATATATATATATATATATATATATATATATATATATACATATATATATATATATGTCGTGCCGATTAGGTAAAACTGGTCAATTAGCAAGAACTAATCTAAAATTAAGTCCTTTCTAAAATTTTCTCTTATACGTTTAAAGATATATTTTTTTCATTTATGTTAATGTAAGAATTTATAATTTTGTACCAAGAGAAACTTTGAAAACCTACCTAACCTTATTACAACAAGCACAATTTAAAAACTGAGGCTAAGAAACTTATCAGTGTTTACCCTCAAAACTTCAGTAGTGTGTTTGTTGAGGAAATTGTCCAGTTTGCAGCCTTTGCCAAGCTCAGGTCATGTCTCACTCCATCTCAACAGGCAGTTTTACTACATGATGAAGGACTTGCTGATACCTTTCCAGGTGTTTTAATGTTGCCCTTAGAATATATTTGAGCAGGATGGTCACTAGTTGTTCTGGAGAAAGGTCGTTCAGCAAATTGGCACTGATAAAGAATTATCTGAGAACGACAATGACCCATGAAAGACTAAGTTCTCTGTGCCTATTGGATGTTGAGAGCAGTGTCCTCAAGAAAATATAGTTTGATGAGTTAGTTAAAGATTTGGAAGATGCTAAGTGTAGAAAGAAAGACTTTTTATAGATATTGCAGTGTGATCATGTGATGCATAAATGTGATGTATGGTTTGCCAATTTCAGTTACTTATGTAATGTTTGATTTGTAAATTTAGTGATTTGCTGCAGACTGCAAATTATGCAGAATGTAAAAAAAGAAAAACTTTGTAGTGATGTCCACAATTTAAGAAATAATAGCACCACAATTTCATAACTTATCTAAAACCCAGTAATTTATATCACTTCTAGAAAGTCAACTGATTTATTCAATAAATCATACTAAACTATTTGAGAGATTTTTTTTAGAAATTGTATGATCAAATTAAAATTCAGTGTTTTGTTACAATTTGATAGATTGAGGAAACGTTTCGCCACACAGAGGCTTCATCAGTCCATACAAAGGAGAATGGTGAAGAACAGGAGGAGTTTGAGGTAATCAGTCCCTCAACCTGGAGTCGATGTTGTCAGTCCATCAATCTTGAAAAGATTACAGCGTATGTGCGAAGAAGTGGCTTATATACTGTAGGCAGGAGAGGTGCAGCAGTCGTAGGTGGTGTCACATTTGACCAATGTGGAAGTAGGTCGTGCCGAAGGGTTAGGCAAGTAAAGAATTCCCTGTATTAAGATCCCAAGATGTTGCTGTGTCAGACAGGAATGTAGGTGAATGGTTCAGAGAACCGACAGGTTGATGGACTGATTACATCGACCCAAAGGTGAGGGACTGATTACCTCAAACTCCTCCTTTGTATGGACTGATGAAGCCACTGTGTGGCGAAACGTTTCCTTATTAAATTTACCCAAGTGTTGCACATGTGTCTAATTTATCAACTATTTGTGGTTAAACTGTACAGAGAAATTAATTTTTTAGACGTTTTATCTTAGCCAGGCAACATATACTTTTTATTCTTACTTGTTATATTTTAGACATTCCCTATGAAATTATTATTATACAATTTTTTTTCATGCCATCTATTTTTTTCATCGGTATAAATTTATCTTTTCATGTCCTATTTCCTTTGATACATTTTTACCACTATAAATGGAATACCCCTATTTTTCTGTCTTTTTTCCTAGAACTTCTACGCCAAAGATATGAATAAACATAGGCTAGATATTATAGTTATAATGGAGTTGCATGATTTTACTAAAGTGTCCTGAAGGTGTACGACCATAACAGTGTTAATATTTGAAATGTTCTTTAAGATCAAAACTAAATTAACTAAAAGTAAAAAAACAAGTGAAGAAGCATTTCTTGGCTGTTATAGCTGTCCTCTCCTAATAGGATTATTTTTTACAAAAAGATGATTGAATCAATTTATTTCTTGAAGTTAGACGGTTCTGATTTCTTCCTTTCATAAATTACATTATTTTAACTTAAATGTCTAGTTGGTAGGCCGGTCGGTCGGCCCATTAGCAAATTTTTATATAAAAAATATGTATAGATAGATACCGAAAGCGAGACTCCAAAGATATAAATAAATACACATCGGTAATTATTATATAGTGTAGATTGTATATATTACGAACTGAAAATTATAGTCAAAGTTATTCTTTAAGTCAGTAAATTTGAGAAAAAATAAAATCAGACGTCTTCTTCAAGACCTAACATTTTTTTTTTTTCGAAAACTGCTGTTTATCATTAATTTTAGTTTATTTTTTATTTGTAATTCAATTTAATTTCCATGTTGAGGGCCCCCCCCCAACCCAAAGTGCCCCGGGCCCTCCAAGGTCTAAATCCGGCCCTGGACAGACTACTCTCAATAACAATTGTCAACAACTGACAGACTATTGTCAACAACTGACAGGCAACTGTCAACAAATGACAGATAACTGCCAAAAACAACTGACAAACATTTGTCAACAACAACTGACAGAATACTGTCAACAGCTAACAGATAACTGAATGAACTGACAGACAACTGTCAACAACAACTGATAGACAAACGGCAGCAACTGATCGACAGCTATCAACAATGGTTGAGAGATAGGTATCAGCAACAATAACAACTGACAGACAACTGTCAACAACAACTGACAGACAACTGTCAACAACGTCTGACAACAATAATTAGCAAGAAACAAATAAATGAATGTAGTTCAATTATCTTCCACTTCAGGAGTCGGTAATCATATGGGAATTAATGGAAGATCTTATTATGGTCTGGCTTACTGAGAGAGAGAGAGAAAGAGAGAGAGAGAGAGAGAGAGAGAGAGAGAGAGAGAGAGAGAGAGAGAGAGAGAGAGAGAGAGAGAGAGAGAGAGAGAGAGAGAGAGAGAGAGAGAGACAGACAGACAGACAGACAGACAGACAGACAGACAGACAGGCAGACAGGCAGAGACAGACAGAGACCGACAGACAGACAGAGACCGACAGACACATCTGTCAGAACTGTACAGGGGCATGGAAGAGGACGTGGAAGTGGACGTGGAAGTGGACGTGGAAGAGGACGTGGAAGTGGACGTGAAATGGACGTGGAAGAGGACGTGGAAGTGGACGTGGAAGTGGACGTGGAAGAGGACGTGGAAGTGGACGTGGAAGTGGACGTGGAAGTGGACGTGGAAGAGGACGTGGAAGTGGACGTGGAAGAAGACGTGGAGGAGGAAGACATCTACAGCCGCCTCACCTTCCACCAACACAGTCCCAGTGAGCTTCTATACTACAAGACGGGCAGCAAACATCAACTTCACTCTGACTGTACCCTTCTCGAGAACATCACTTTATCTGAGATCATTCATTCCCAGGATGACTCGAATCTGGAACATGTTCATAAAGAATA
Source organism: Cherax destructor (assembly GCA_009830355.1). Taxonomy (NCBI): domain Eukaryota; kingdom Metazoa; phylum Arthropoda; class Malacostraca; order Decapoda; family Parastacidae; genus Cherax; species Cherax destructor. The sequence continues at coordinate 8,001 of WNWK01031003.1, forward strand.
ATGATATCGACGAAATAAAGTCAGTTGATCAAATAAAATTGCTGGCCCGTAGATGGCTCCAACTTCATCCTGTTCCCTACTTGTATATTTCATAACAATTAAAAAGCTTTCAAATAAGCTTATGTAGGTAACAGTTCTTAGCTTGTCAATAACGTTATGAATCCTTAACCTAACCTTTGTTAAACCCTATGTAAAAATAGATAGATAGATAGAGAGAGAGAGAGAGAGAGAGAGAGAGAGAGAGAGAGAGAGAGAGAGAGAGAGAGAGAGAGAGAGAGAGAGAGAGAGAGAGAGAGAGAGAGAGAGAGAGAGAGAGAGAGAGAAAGAGAAAGAGAGAGAGAGAGTCCTTCTACCAATACAGTCCCAGGAAAACGTTCATAAGATACACAATCATCAGGCTTACCAGTGGTAGAACCTGCGGACAAATCAGCAGCGAAACACAAGAGGTGCAACAAATAGGAGTCCACCCACCCAGGCACCTAGGCAGTGCTCTCGCTGTCACCGGAGGGAGCACACCACTAACAACTGCCTGCGAGATACCAGGTGCAATTACTGCCACAAGAAAGAACATCAGGAGGACCAGTGTCGGAAGAAAAAGAAACTTGACAGACAGGAACACCTGTTTAGCGACCTGTTCTCGGAACAAACCAGCAGGATCTCTGACTTGGTGAACACACCCACTCACGTCACCCACTCAGCTACTCCTATCTCAGCACAACAAGTGGTATTGTGCCTTATACAAGACCACAGACATACATCCAAGCAGCTGCCTCGGTGCCCTACCTCTCTCAACACACCTTACACACCACCCCCTCCAGCTGAACACATCATGAGGAGTCAGTCTATCAGCATCCTGTCGGCCAACATTAGGGGTTTCATTACCAATGTTGGAGAACTCACACTCAGTGTTGTGAACACTCGACGTCCCGACATGATAGCTGTTGTTGAAACATTTTTGGACGACAGGACTCTAATAAATTTTGCAGTTGCTAGCTACACCTCATGGATGAGAAGAGACAAGCAATGGCAAGGAGGAGGTGTTGCTGTGTGCTTCTCTGAAAGTGTACATGACCAGCACATTGATGTTGCCATCCCTACTCATCTTGAAATGATGTTCTTCAAGCTATACATGAACACTAGTACCTCTGTACTAGTATGTGTAATGTACAGACCTCAGTGGCAACATGCAGACCACATCAACTTCCTAATGAAAAATGTGGACTCCCTTCTGCTCCAACACAACTGTCAACATATCATAATTGTTGGTGACCTCGACCAACATCTTATACAGAGGGACTTTGATGACCTTCTTGAGGTGTTTGACATGAGAAACTTTGTTGATTTCCCTACTCACATCTCTGGCTCCTCCCTCTACCCAGTAGTGAGTGATCTGGCAGAAGGTATATTCACTTGTCAACTCCTCGGCTATGTTGGATCGTATGACCACAAGTCTGTTTTTACGACACTTAAGATCCCAACAGAACGAGGTGAGGAGTCCACACGCACAACCTGGAAATGAAATAGGTAATTGGCCAGCCCTTTGCTTTGAACTCGCCACCACCGATTGAAATGCTCTTCTCCAAGGAGATGTTGAAAACCAAGTGAATGCCTTCACTGGACACATACTTAATCTACAACAAGAACACATCTTTCACCGGCAGTATGTGACGAAGCCTACAGATCAGCCTTGGTTTGGCTTTCGTTGTAGAGAGGCTGCTACTGCTAAGTACAAGGCATGGCGAAGGTATAAGAGACATCCTACTACCTATAACAATGAGCTTGCACAGGTAAGCCTGTAGGCATATGGGTGAAGTTCAAAAGTGGGCCATCCCTAAATGGGAGGTGGACACAAAAATAAAGCTAGCATCAGGTACAGTGGGCTCCAAAACCTGGTGATCCCTGGTCAAGGACAGACAAGGTTATCTACCTGATGAACTCATTCCACCTCTAAATCGACAGGATGGGACCACCTCTACTAGTAGTCAAGAGAAAGAAAAAGCGGACCTATTTGCCGAACACTGCTACCAAAATGCAAGTTCCTGATTCAGCAAGGAACCAGCCTTGGCTAGCTGCAAGAACTGTGTCAAAACTGTCAGTGGTGACAATAAGGCAGGAGGAGGTGCATTTCCTTCTTAAATCGCTTGACCAAGAAAAGCTGTAGGCCCAGACAAGTTGAGCCCAAGATTGCTGAGATGTGCAGACCAGCTAGCAGCACCTCTAGCTCGCATCTTTCAGCACTGTCTAGTACAATGTAAATGACCTTTTCTGTGGAAAGAGGAAAATATAGTCCCTGTTCACAAAAAGAAGAGCAGAGCAGAAATCAGCAACTACAGACCAGTGTCACTCCTGTCAATCACTGACAAGATCCTTGAGACAATAATCTCAAGACAAATGACAGTCAGGTTACTCTGCGGCTGATCTGTTGTTAAACCTCTCCACTAAATGGCACAAGTCACTGGATGAATCCAAAGTCTCTGTTTCCATGCCTGAGGGACTGTTCTTTCGGGAGGAACAACGGAAAGACTCCTCACTAAACTCCGCTTTTGAGGCAGCTATGGGTAAATCCACTTCGGGTCACCCGGTCAAATATCTCTTAAAAAATAATTACTTAGTCTGCACTGAAACTGGTAAGGAGGTGGAGGGAAAACAACAAACAGATAAGTTAGTGGTTCCCAAAAAGTTTAGGTCTCAGATATTAAATATAGCCCATAACTCTTCTTTAGGAGGCCAATTGGGAATTACCAAAACTCAGTACAGAATAACAAAGGAGTTCTTTTGGCCAAAGTTAAGGCAAGATGTAAAGAATCATATTCGCTGTTGTCCAGAATGTCAGCAGGTAGGGAAACCTGGACACACCATTAAACCTGCACCTCTCCATCCCATTCCTGTTAATGGAGACCCTTTTTCAGAATTAATAATAGATTGTGTAGGTCCACTACCTAAAGCTAAGTCTGGAAATCAATACTTATTCACAATCATGGATAGAGTAACTAGATATCCAGAGGCAGTTCCTATGCGCAGTATTAACACTAAAGCAATCCTTAAAGCTTTAACTAAGTTTATCTCTTGCTTTGGAATTCCTAAATCTATTCAAAGTGATCAAGGTACTAACTTCACTGCCAAGGAATTTAGGGAAGCATTAACTAGGCTAGGAATAGTTCATAACCTATCCACTGCCTATCATCCTCAGTCCCAAGGCGCCTTGGAAAGATTCCATCAGACGTTAAAAACAATGATGAGAACTTTTAGCATGCATTTTCCTTCAGACTGGGATGAATCACTTCCTCTGTTGCTATTCGCAATGAGAGAAACTGTGCAAGAGTCTACAGGGTACAGTCCTTTTGAGCTGATATTTGGGCACAATGTACGAGGTCCTCTACGTGTGCTCAAAAAAGGATGGAAGGGAGAAGACGCCTCCACAACCCTTCTTCAAGATTGCAGGTAGCACGTCAGTTGGCTAAGGCTAACTTGAAGGCAGCTCAGAATACGATGAAACAGAGGTATGACAGAAATTCAAAGTTTCGCTCCTTCCATCCAGGAGATAAGGTGTTGGTACAGGAGCCTATACCTGGCCACACCTTGAAAGCTAGATTTACGGGACCAATGCAAATCGTAAGTAAATTATCTGATGTAAATTATGTGGTATCTCCCATTGACAAGACCTCAAAAAGCAAAACTTACCACATTAATCAAATTAAAGCCTTTAATACATCAGATAAAGTCCCAGTAATGACTCTGTCCTCTGCCTCTGATGACCCTGACTCTTTGCACTCTGAGATTAATGTAAAGCTTCCAAATTCGGTCCTCCTCAAGGACCCTAACCCTTTAATGCTTGGGTTGACTAAGACTCAAGTAAATAGTTTAACTGCGCTCCTACAGTCTTATCCTGATATTTTTTTCGGATGTGCCGAAAAAATGTACTTTAGGATATCATGACGTAGATGTTGGAAACTCTAAACCTATTAAACTCTCCCCCTACAGAGCTAATCCTGAAAAAAAGAGGCTACTTCAGCAGGAGGTAGAATTTCTGTTAGAGCATGGGTTAGTGGAGGAGTCATCTAGTCCGTGGGCTTCACCGTGCATCCTTGTTAACAAAGCTGATGGAGGGTTTCGAATGTGTACAGACTACCGTAAGGTGAATGAGGTCACAGTTGCAGATGCTTATCCTCTGCCACGTCTGGATGACATAATCGACTTTGTGGGTAAGGCTACTTTTGTATCCAAATTGGACCTCCTTAAAGGTTACTATCAAGTACCTTTAACAGATAAAGCGAAGGAAATTTCTGCCTTCGTAATTCCAGAAGGTCATTATCAGTATACAGTGACCCCCTTCGGAATGAAAAACTCGCCTGCATCATTCCAGAGACTTATCCATCAGGCTATTAAAGGACTTGAAGGCACGGCCGCTTACCTAGATGATATAGTTGTTGTGTCGGACACTTGGGACCAACATATGTTTAGGCTTAAGGCTCTCTTTGAGACCTTCCAGAGTTTCCATTTAACTGTTAATTTATCAAAGTCATCCTTTGGCCAATCTACTATTAATTTTTGGGCCATGCAGTAGGTAGTGGCAAAGTGGCCCCTAAATTTGCAAAAATTCTGGCTATTAAAAATTATCCAGTACCCCCTGACAGGAAATCCCTTCAACGTTTTCTAGGGATGGTAGGGTTTTACAGAAGATTCTGTAAAAATTTTGCAGATATTGTTGCACCTCTAACCTCACTTACCAGTTACAAAGTTCCCTTTAATTGGACCCCAGAATGTCAAGATGCTTTTACGAAAGCAAAGAGATTACTTTGTACTGCACCCATTCTGTTGTCTCCAGACTTTTCAAAACCATTATCTTTACAGATTGATGCTTGTGAGTCTGGGGTAGGGGCAGTGCTTCTGCAATCTGGAGATGATGGGTTGCAGCCTGTGGCCTACCATTCAGCCAAATATTTACCACACCAGAGGGCCTACTCCACTATAGAGAAGGAGGCCCTGGCTCTACTTCTGGCATTAGAGCATTTTGATGTCTACGTGGGCCAGTCCTCACAGGTGGTCACCATCTACAGCTCTACAGCAACCACAACCCTCTGGTGTATCTCCAGCATATGAAGAATCATAATACAAGACTCATGCGTTGGAGTATTCGGCTGCAACCCTACCAATTATGTATAAAACACATCCCTGGCAAAATAATACGCTAGCGGATGTGTTGTCCAGAAGTCATTGCACTTAGGTTGTTAGGGACTTTGGGTAGAACCAGCCTTTTGTTTCCCCTTGTGGGTTTTTTTTTTAGTGGGGAGGTACCCTGCTACCAACCACAGGCATCTTGGACCTACGTTAGCCCTACCGTCTGCTGTCTCACTCTTAATTTTAAAGCCGGACTTTATGTCTTGAGAAAAGTTTAACTTTATCTAATGAGCGGGATGGTTGAGGGGAAAGGCGGTCCCATTATTATAATGTGCCATGGCGGCACTCTACCCATTTGAGGTGGAAGCCTAGTCCTGAGCCCTCTTGGGGTGGGGGTGTTGCATGCAAAGAGTACGTAACCTTTATTCGGAGCATGTTAAACACACCCACATAGGCTCCCCTCCAACCAGCGACTCGGTTCAGCCAATCATAATGCGAGTTTGACAATGGCAAAAGGTGATGTGGATACCACTCACAAGTTTGTCATTGTCATTCCTGCATTGAGCTGGTTGTGGTACGGTTGTCTCTGTCTATTGGCTGCTGTTTTGCCTTGACGACCGTGGCATGCACTATATTACTCTCTCTGTACATAGCGTACATAATTATACAAAGCCTTATCTAATACTTGGTGAAGGAAAAGTCAAAAGTCTTATCTAATAATAATTGCTTGGTGAAGGAAATACAAATTCAAAGCATTTTCTACTGTGTTTCTTTGCTCCAAGCTCCCTTTTACTCTCAGGTTAACAGGCCATTGAACCTGAGGTTGTAATAGGGGCCAGAGACTACAAACCTCACTCAAGGAAAAAGATCTTGGGGTGAGTATAACACCAGGCACATCTCCTGAGGCACACATCAACCAAATCACGGGCGCCTAGCAAACCTAAGAACAGCATTCCGACATCTTAATAAGGAATCGTTCAGGACCCTGTACACTGTGTACGTTAGGCCAATATTGGAGTATGCAGCACCAGTTTGGAACCCCCACCTAGCCAAGCACGTAAAGAAACTAGAGAAAGTGTAAAGGTTTGCAACAAGACTAGTCCCGGAGCTAAGGGGTAGGTCCTACGAGGAGAGGTTAAGGGAGGACAGGAGAGATAGGGGGGACATGATAACGACATATAAAATACTGAGAGGAATTGACAAGGTGGACAGGGACAGAATGTTCCAGAGATGGGACACAGCAACAAGGGGACACATTTGGAAGTTGAAGACTCAGATGAATCACAGGGATGTTAGGAAGTATTTCTTCAGTCACAGAGTGGTCGGGAAGTGGAATAGTTTGGGAAGCGATGTAGTGGAGGCAGGTTCCATACATAGCTTTAAGAAGAGGTATGATAAAGCTCATGGCGCATGGAGAGTGACCCAGTAGCGGCCAGTGAAGAGGCGGGGCCAGGAGCTATGTCTCGACCCCTGCAACAACAACTAGGTGAGTAATTCTAGGTGAGTACACACACACGCACGCACGCACACACAAGAAACGACCAAAAAAGTATGTGTATAGCTCAACACGAGATTTAAGGAAGTATTTTTAGTGGAGACAGAAAGAACTCCAGAAAGTCGGAATGGTGGAGTATGCTGACAAGTGATGTGGACACAATACACACAACCGAAGAGGGAGTGAAGAGGCTGCGAAGTGAACTAGATATCTCAAAGGCGATTGGGCCGGATAACATCTCTCTGTGGGTCCTGAGAGAGGGAGCAGAGACGCTGTGTGTGCTACTAACAACAATCTCCAACACTTCTATCGAAACAGGGCGACTACCTGAGGTGTGGAAGAGAGTGAATGTAGTTCCAAATTTTAAGAAAGGAGAGAGACAGGTAACATAAACTACAGACCAGTGTCACTGACGTGTATAGCATGCAAAGTCATGGAGAAGCTTTTCAAGAAAAGATAACCAGCACGGTTTCAGGGAAGGGAAATCCTGTGTCACAAACCTACTAGAGTTTTACGAAGTAAGACATGAGAGAGAGGGCTGGGTAGACTGCATTTTCTTAGACTGTAAGAAGGCTTTCAACACAGTTCCACACAAGAGATTAGTGCAAAAGGTAGAGGAGTGGAAAGGAATAACAGAAAAGAAACTGCAATTGATCAGAGTATACCTGACAGGAAGAAAACAACGAGTGATGATACGTGACGAGGTGTCACAGTGAGCGCCTGTGACGAGCGGGGTTCCACAAGGGTCAGTCTTAGGGCCGGTGCTGTTTCTGGTATATGTGAATGACATGATGGAAGGAATCGATTCAGTGTTCCTGTTTGCCGACAACGTGAAACTAATGAGGAGAATTCAAGTGGATTTGGATCAGGCAGAACTACAAAGGGATCTGGACAGGCTGCACGCCTGGTCAAACAACTGGCTCCTAGAGTTTAACCCTATCAAGTACAAGGTCATGAAGATTGAAAAGGGTCAAAGAAGACCCCAGACAAAGTACAGACTATGGGACCAAAGACTGCAAACCTCACTCAAGGAAAAGGATCTTGAGGTGAGTATAATACCAAGTTCATCTCCTGAAGCACACATCACCCAAACAACTGCTGCAGCTTATGGGTGTCTGGCAAACTTAAGAATAGTGTTTCGACACCTTAGTAAGGTATCGTTCAAGACTCTGTACACCATGTATGTCAGGCCCATATTGGAGTTTGCAGCACAGTATGGAAGTCACACCTGGTCAAACACTACAATTAGAGAAAGTACAAAAATATGCAACTTTACTAGTCCCAGAGCTAAGGTGTATGTCTTATGAGGATAGGTTAAGGGAACTCAACTTGATGACACTAGAGGATAGGAGGGAAAGGTGGGACATAGTAACGACGTCTAAAATACTGAGAGGAATTGCCAAGGTGGACAGGGCTAGAATGTTTCAGAGATGGGACACAGCAACAAGGGGCTACAACTGGAAGCTGAAAACTCATATGAGCCATAGGGATGTTAGGAAGTATTTCTTTAGCCATAGAGTTGTCAGGAAGTGGAATAATCTGTTGAGTGAAGTAGTGGAGGCGCGATGCATACATGGCTTTAAGAAGATGTATGATAAGGCTCTCGGAGCGGGGAGAGAGTGACCTATTAGTGACTAGCGAAGTTGCGTGGCCAGGAGCTGTGATTCGACCCTTGCATCCACATATAAGTGAGTATATATAGGAGAGTACACACACACACACACAGTGAAGAAGCGGGGCCAGGAGTTATGATTCGACCCCTGCAACCACAATTAGGAGAGTACACACACTTCAGGCCAAGTGTCTAACTACAAGTTCCTTTGACAACTGGTAACTATATCGTCCTAGACCATGGAGCTGAACTCTTCTCCAGGCTGAGGGACTGACCACCTCAAATGTTTTTTTTCCTCTAAGGTTCATGGACTGATTACATTATCTTTATTTCACTACTACACATGCTCTCTCTGTATCTGACTGAAGAAGACTACAGTATAGGCGAAACATTTCATCAATAAAGATACCCAGCTGTTGCACATGTGTCTTAATCTTCAACATGTCGGTAGTTCATACCATTTTCAACAATGTCTTAAACAGTGAATGTCTGGCATAGCTCTGTCTACCGAGCTCAATGGCTGCCAGTATTCTCTTGGCCCAGCATAAATTTCTATCGTTTTTGTTACTTTTTTGTGGATAGAGGACAACTTAACCTAACCAACCTAATCAAGGAAGTAAAGAGTATGTGGGATATCCACATATATGATTACGGGATTTAAGAAGATGGGTTACAAAGTTAGATGAGCACACGCCTTTAAGAATGTACAACTGATGTTCGATTCTTATGGTACGGCTTCCTGCTATGCTTACTTCTGGGTCCCTTTCCATGTCTGAAGTTTTTTAGACTTCATACCATTGCCGGAATTTCTTTTCTGGTCGTCTTTTTGCCTCTCCGATTCTCATAATTTGCTGGAGTTTAGGTTCTGTGACTGCCACTATAACTAGTGCTGGAGTTTAGGTTCTGTGACTGCCACTATAACTAGTGCTGGAGTTTAGGTTCTGTGACTGCCACTATAACTAGTGCTGGAGTTTAGGTTCTGTGACTGCCACTATAACTAGTGCTGGAGTTTAGGTTCTGTGACTGCCACTATAACTAGTGCTGGAGTTTAGGTTCTGTGACTGCCACTATAACTAGTGCTGGAGTTATTCTTTTTATACACCGAACATAAATTCGACAGTGTATATGCATCTCACATCCACAAACAGTGATACGTCAAGTATGTTATGTACATGTCTCAGACACGGTACTGGTCCCAGAAGGAACCCTTGTGGGAAGCTGCTCGTCTAACTGATCCATATCGGCACATCTTAGAGGATCATCACCGTCTCCTGTCTGTTAGTGTGCCTCTGTTCCTCCTTTCCTCTTCCTTTTCCTTCTTGATTCACTTGCAGAGTGAATGATCCGCGTTTAAAATGTCATTTGCTTCTGTACATGGAAGGTTATTATTATTATTGTAGATTCGCCGGTACTGCCGTTCCGGGTCTTCTCCAGATGGTGACCCGGCCTTGGCTCCCAGGGATGGGAGTGTCTTGAGGGATGGCGTTGTCTTGAGAGGCGGCGGTGGCTCCCAGGAGTGGCACGTCAGCGGTGAGCAGCTGACGGTGCAAGGACGGTTGGATGTGGTTGCAACAGCAGGCAGGTCAGGAAAGGCCAGGAAAACAGCGATTACAGGGTCGATTGGAGCCACACCCCAGCTCTAGCTAAATAGCAAAGTGCTGGGGAAACTTAGCTTCACAGTGATTGGTCGATGGGAAGCTTACGATTCAGGTGAACCGTTCTATAGAGATCTGAACTTTTTCTTGGAGAGGTAGTCCACTGCAAACGGTACTGTGGTGTCTTCTAGAAAATGGCCGATGTTCTGGAGTACTTTCTCGGTTGTGTGGGAGTGTTTGGGGGTCACAGGTGAACTTAACAGTCCCATCCTGGACCCGCTGGTGAAGTTCTTGGGCAAACATTGTGTCCTTGTATTGATCAGTGGTGTAGAACCAAACACCAGGCGTGCTTCTGTATACATCCTTCTCAGAGGCTGAGGTAGCCACAGGAGGGCTGGCAGTAGTATCAGTGCTTGCATGGGAGTGAAGGTTGTTCAGGAATTTTTCAATATTGATGTTCTGTAGAATTTTAGCTCTCTTGGCTGGTGGCAGAGGCTGGGTTTGTGGTTGCTGAGTTGGCTCAGACGAGGCCGCTGATTGGTCCATTGCGGTGGTGGTGGAGGAAGACGGTGGTGGCCTCTCATTGGTGGGATTTGACGGAGTCTAGGTGGTCTATGATTGGTCCTTCTCCATGGCGGGAGACGGTGATGGTGGTGGTGGAGCAGTGACGACGTTGACAATATTTGCAGTGGACTTCATGATCTCAGATTAAGGTGGAGGTGCAGGGAATGTGAATCCGGGCATGTTGTTGATTTTGAAGAGTTCATTGATGGTGGTGTTGAATGATCCAGGTGAAGCTACATTATGCACATGGGCGTACATAATGCAGTAAAGAATTCTGGTGGAGTCGCCAGCAGGGAGGGGAGATGTAGTGCAGGTGGAGGAAGCAGCTTGAGTGGCCTGGAGAATCTTGGTGGTATCCGCTTGGATCTTTGTAATATCAGCATATGTGGTAGTTTGAGCAGTGGTTTTTTTGTGTTGTTCTAGTTGTTTCTTGAGTATTTCTCGTCGGATTGGGCCTTTGGCAGCAAGGGTATGGTGGTCGTTCTTGCAGTTCAAGCATTTAGGTGGAGTTGAGGTGGTGCAGGTCTTGAAATCGTGGCCTTCGTTGCTACAGGTTGAACAGAACTTCTTGTCCTTGGTCGGGCAGTCTTTGGTGGTGTGCAAGTATGAGTAACAGTTATAACACTGTGGGATGTGCCTGAATCTCTCTGCTTCGATGTAAGCTGGATTAATGTGGAAATAGTGGATAGCCAGACCCTCAGCGAGAGCTCTGGCTGCCATGGAGACGTCACTGAAGGTGACCTTCAGCATAGAGGAAGCATTGGTAATTTTAGTAATATATTCCACCTTGGCCCAAGGGTTCTGAGCTTCAATAGATGATTTGATTTCGTCGGTAGCCTGGGACGTGATAAGCTTGTCTAGGCGTTTGAGAAACACGGTTCTCTTAGCTCTCAAAGCTGGAGATGAGCTTCTCGGCATCGGTGTCGTCAGTACAGACGACAACAAAAGCCTCTTTGAGCGATAGTATCGCATTACACTTGACTTGCAGTGTGCCACTGATGGCAGCTGCAAGTGCTAGCTTGGACGAGTCATTGACTAGTCCACTTGTTGGTTTAATCTTCATCCTGTTTGAGAAATGCATCATGGAGGTGATGCAGAGCGTCGAAGTAAAGGCTCCCCTCCCCAAAGAGGATCGCTGGGATACTGTGTGAAAGATGAAAGGACACACATGGAAGGTGATTCACCACTTTAGTGTTTGTTCTCTCTCTTTTTTTCTAAACAAACACACACCCACCCATACACACACACACACACGCCCCCGGTGGCCTAGTGGGTAAAGCTCTTGCTTCACGCACGGAGGGGCCGGGTTCAATTCCCGGCGGGGCAGAAACATTTCGAAGTGTTTCCTTACATACACATACACACACACATATATACAACAGGCCTAGTGTCTAATTGACATGTGCCTAGGACAAAATGGTAACTAACACACACACACACACACATGTCAAGAAATTAGAGAAAGTGCAAAGGTTTGCGACAAGGCTAGTTCCACAACTCAGGGGACTGCCCTATGAAGAAAGGTTGAGGGAAATAGGACTAACAACACTGGAGGACAGAAGGGTTAGAGGAGACATGATAACGACATACAAAATACTGCGGGGAATTGACAAGGTAGATAGTGACAGGATGTTCCAGAGAGGGAACACAGACACAAGGGGACACAACTGGAAGCTGAAGACTCAGATGAGTCAAAGGGATGTTAGGAAGCACTTCTTCAGCCATAGAGTAGTTAGGAAGTGGAATAGTCTAGAGAACGATATAGTGGAGGCGGGAACCATACATAGTTTTAAGACAAGGTATGATAAAGCTCATGGAGCAGGGAGAGCAGAGACCCGGTAGCAGACAGCGAAGAGGCGGGGCCAGAAGCTGAGTCTCGACCCCTGCAACCACAATTAAGTGAGTACACACACACACACACACACACACTGACGACACTAGAGGGCAGGAGGGTTAGGGGAGACATGATAACGACATATAAAATACTGCGAGGAATAGATAAGATGGACAGAGACAAGATGTTCCAGAGAGGGGACACAGAAACAAGGGGTCACAGTTGGACGTTGAAGACTCCTATGAGTGAAAGGGATGTTAGGAAGTATTTCTTCAGTCATAGAGTTGTCAGGAAGTGGAATAGCCTAGAAAGTGACGTAGTGGAGGCAGGAACCATACATATTTTTAAGACGAGGTTTGATAAAGCTCATGGAGCAAAGAGAGAGAGGACCTAGTAGCAATCAGTGAAGAGGCGGGGCCAGAAGCTATGACTCGACCCCTGCAACCACAAATAGGTGAGTGCAAATAGGTGAGTACACACACACACACACACACACAGCCTAAATAACCAAAGGACAGCACAGCCATGACATCAGGAACTTCTATATCAGTCAGACGAGGGGACTGTAGGGAGCAAAAGAGCTATACTGTATGCGAAGGCCCTATCAGACCCACATGGGGCCCGGGAAAAAACAACGAGCACACTAAGAACAAATGAGAGGACTAAAGCCAATGAAGGAGCTATGCTATATGCAGAGACTCTAACAGACAACTGCAGTGGCCAGGAACACATGAGCAGGAAAGGCAGACCACTGGGCACAGGGGCATCAGCCAGGGAAGGGATTGAAGGAAGGAAAGCTTCAATGGAAGGAACTAAAGCACCTCTGAGGATTCAAAGGGAGATACAGTGGGAGGACGAAAGGGAGATGTCAGTTTTTGTCTACGGGCTTCAGGAAGTCGAAGGGGAAACCTACGATGAAAGAAAACAGGAGGAGAAAAAAGCGATTGAAAGTATAATGAAAGCAATAGGTGAGGACATGACCCAGGTGACAAATTTTTGGAGAATTGGGTGGTTTGCAAGAGGAATAAAACGGCCTGTCAAAGTAATTTTCAAGGCAGAATCAGCTCGAACCAGGATCCTGCAGGAGAAAGCACAGCTAAAGGACCAACCGGAGTACCAGAGAGTGTACCTTGATCGAGACAGAACAGAAGAAGAAAGGATCATACTGAAAGAGAGGGTACAAAGAAGAAAGGAGGAATGAGAAGCAATGACAGAGATGAGCAAGAGAACCCAGACCCAGGTGGAAGATCAAACACACCCTCCTCCAGAAATACCCACAGAAGGAATCCAACCACGACAACCCCAATGCAACTGAACAATCTAAACCAAAACCCACACACTGTTCCCTCTGTCCCCACCTCCCTCATCACAAACCCCACCCCTACAGAAACCCCTATGGGCACTCTGCCCCCACCCCCTCATCACAAACCCCACCCTCACAGCAACCCCACTTAGGCCCCCTGCCAGGGCTCCCGCTCCTCCAACCCCAATATTCTCCCAGGACCATAGTTTTAGAAAAGAAGTCAAAGGTTTGGTACATGAACGCGGATGGAATAATGAATAAATGTGAGAAGTTGCATGAAAGAATCAATGAGACGTCCACAGATATCATAGCAGTTACATAAGAACATAAGAAAGAAGGAACACTGCAGCAGGCCTACTGGCCCATGAGAGGCAGGTCCAAGTCTCCAACCGGCTTAAGCCAATGCCCCTAACCAGCCAGGTCAGGTTACATTCACTTAAGGAAGGAGCACAGCATCTGACTTAGTAGCACAAGCTAGTCAGGACCAACTCACACCCACCCGCACCCACTCATATATTTATCTAGCGGACAACCTGGATTTAACCCTCCATAGGTAAACTCCAGGTAGTCAGGTCACTTCCACTTAAGGAATTAGTACGACATCTGACCTAGTAGCACAAGCTAGTCAGGTCCAACTCACACCCACCCACACCCACTCATGTATTTATCTAACCAATTTTTAAAACTACACAACGTCCCAGCCCCACTCATCCACAACTCTATTACCAAACCAGTGCTTTCCTATATCCTTCCTGAATCTGAACTTTTCCAACTTGAAACCAATGCTGCGAGTCCTGTCTTGGCTGGATATTTTCAGCACGCTATTTAAATCCCCTTTATTTATTCCTTTTTACATTTATACACCTCAATCATATCCCCACCTAATTTTACGCCTTTCTAGAGAGTGCAGATTCAGGGCCCTCAGTCTATCCTCATAGGGAAGATTTCTGATACATGGGATCAACGTTGTCATCCTCCTCTGTACGTTTTCCAGTGCATTTATATCCATTCTGTAATACGGTGACCAAAACTGTGCAACATAATCTAAATGAGGCCTAACCAAAGATATATAGAGTTGAAGAACAACCTGAGAACTTCTATTATTTATACTTCTTGATATGTTATTATTATTATTATAATCAAATAGAAGCGCTAAACCACAGGGGTTATACAGCGCTGCAGGTTATTGCAGGATGCAGGGAGAATGGGTTGTAAGAGGGAGATGGATGATTAGTAGGGTATGGAGTGCAGCAGGATGGTGGATAGTGCAGGGATAGAGGGTAGCAAGAGATCAAGGTAGAAGGGACTGAGGGAGGTGCTAGAGGTATAATCTTCAGAGTTTGTGTAGTAAGTCAGTTTCTGTCAAAAAGTCAACGAGAGAGTCAGGATTAAAGGAGGGTCCATCTGCAAGAAGGGAAGGTAAAGAAAGGGCCGCAGAGCGAAGACGCCGTTGGAGGTAAATTCTGCGTGCTCGTTGATAGAGTGGGCAGTCCAACAGAATATGTCGAACAGACACTGGAA
>WNWK01031004.1:0-23041 GCA_009830355.1 Cherax destructor
TTTAAGTTTGTTTGTGAAAGTTTTGTTGTGTGTAGATGAGTGCTCGTGTGTTAGTATGTTTGTCCACCTCCACCAGAACTGTAATAAGTATTAAACTTTATATTTTATTTGGTTATTTGTCGGTTGTATTTGCAAGACATACAGTGGGTTAAAGGCGCTTGAGCACAATGAAAATAAGTCATTTTGTCTGACTTTTTGGGTTATCCTGGGAAATTTACTCATATGTTATTATGTATGATAGTCTTTGTAACTAAACAAACTTATATACACAATTATTTTCCCACTCATTTGTGCATTTCCACAAAGGAAACCTCGTATTTGTCATCAGTGATAAATGCACAAAACAACGCTTGATTACAGACACACACACATATATATGTATGAAATACACTTATCGCATCTTTCACTAGTATGAATGTAATCACAAATACAAACACACACACACACGTCCCCTTATGCCACACACACAAACATATATATGCACAATCTCCAGTGAACACTAGAAAGGATAGCCCTTCTAGCATCCAGCCTGTTACTGGGCTTTTGCAACAAAGTCAGTATCCTGGTTCAGTTATCCGACATATTATATAGCTTAAGAGGATAGCAACTGATAGGGTACTAACCAAACAGATATTTAAAAGGTTTATTAACAAAGTGAGAAAATCTAGGGTAGCAAAGTAAATCAAATATAAAGATATTAATTAAGATATCAATTAGGAGGTTAATTAAGAGGGTAGCTCCTACACTGCTCTCATATACAATAAGTCTGTGCTGAGGGCACATATATATAAATGACTCAGAAGTACCATCAGGTACAATGTCAGTAATTACAATAATATATACAAATAAGAATAAATGTGTGTATGAGTGAGCTCCCGGTAACTCTAAGACTCGACTCAACCAGTGTACGACTGAACTTCTCTAAAGCTAGCTGCTCTAACAAACTGACAATCAGAACAGCTTGATTGTCCAGTAAAATCACCAATTCGCAGAACAGCAATATAACAGGCAACAGCAACACAGCGTCAGGAACAAGGAGATAGAAAATCGACCCTAACTGGGGACCATCAGTAGATCCTCCAAAACAGTCACAAAACTCCCTTTCTACTGAAACTAGGTTCAGCATAAACAATCCCAAACTGTGGCGGTGCACAGATGCCTTATCGAAGTAGGTCCAGAGCTATAGCTTGAGACCTGAGTTTTATCAGAGTGTCAATGTGACACACAACCCAGAACAACGTCGAAAATCACTGTCTAGTCTATTCTCTGTGAACAGAGTTACACAGAGTTCTGAGAAGTATGATTCGCCTCACCAACGAATGCATACTCTACCCAACAGAGTCTAAATGTTGAGAAAACAAGTAGAAATAGAGTGAGGTGTTGACTCGACGAGGTCAACAGGCCAGAGAGAGCGAGGAAAGAGAAACAACCACCCAGCTCAGGTGTGTTCAGCGACTGACCCCTCCCAGCAACTAGACGCAGGCAACATAACAGTAGTTTGCCAACTCCAAGGCAGTTACGACACACTCCAACACAATATAAAATATTACATCCTACCTAATAAATATAGCTAAGTCAAATAGGTCAAATAATAGTCTAATAATAGTATAAAGCACAATATTAACGATTTAGCTATTATCGAGAATATCAGCAATATAAAATTATAGAAAATGGAAATATACATTATATACATTGAGGCCCAATTCTGGGGGCGCAATAAAAAAATTTACCCATTTGTTTATGCGCTCTCTTTCATGGTTGTTAACATTATGTTAGTCTTTTCAAAATAAAATCGAAAAGTTGGATGCAAGAAAAATTAGACTTCGTCAAGTTAGGGAATTCCGGAACTTTACATATTTCAATATTCTGATGGAAAATGTTGGTTTTCAGCATTTTGAAGACATCCATTGTGAAAGTTGTGAAAGGTGACTAGTTTGGAGACACTTATGGATAAGATAAAGAAGACACTTATGAATTATCTTATGGAAGATAAAGTTTAGCTAGAAAAGTTTATTTAAAAAAAACTGAACAAATTTTTCTCTTCTCTAACATTTTCACTTCCCTAAATTCTTCAGGAGTATAAGGAAACTTTCACACATAAAACATAAACGTTATAGGATGAAAAAAAAAAATAGCTGCCGGGGATATTCGATCCCTTGACAAAAAGAACTCTTGTGGTGGGTCCAGCACGCTGGTCAGTACGACTCTGTCTTACTAATATTCCACATTATTCTGTCATGTGTTGTGTTGTGTCAATGTCAGCGAATATTCTAAAAATAATGTTGTGTTGTAATTTACTGCAATGTTTATATGTTAGGATGTATTATAACATTGAAGAAACAACACAATGAGACTTGAGTCTTATGTTGCGGAAGAAACGGCACAAAATGTAACATAATTAACAGGAATCCAGGAATATTTCCTTACAAATAAAACATTTGAGGAGTGGCGAAAGTTGTTATAAAAAATTAGACTCATGTGCAACATCTATATTTCTTTAATATGTAGACGTTTCGCCCCGCAGTGGCTTTATCAATACAATAGAATTACGTAATTTGTAGACCAGGAAATTAGAGATACCAATATTTTACACATATTATCAAATTTAACAATATATATTACAATAATATACAGCAACACAAAACATTATTATCGAATAAGTAATTACAGTTAGCTAATTATCATATATACTGTACGAAATAACAACATAACGAGAACGATTAAGTTTAGCCAGTAAACAAAAGTGTAATAATTATTTGATAGTCATTGTTGGAAATGCAACAGTTATGTCAGTGATTGTCATTAAGGTGTCACCAGTTATGTCAGTGATTGTCATTAAGGTGTCACCAGTTATGTCAGTGATTGTCATTAAGGTGTCACCAGTTATGGCAGTGATTGTCATTAAGGTGTCACCAGTTATGGCAGTGATTGTCATTAAGGTGTCACCAGTTATGGCAGTGATTGTCATTAAGGCGTCACCAGTTATGCAGTGATTTTCATTAAGGTGTCACCAGTTATAGCAGTGATTGTCATTAAGGTGTCACCAGTTATGCAGTGATTGTCATTAAGGTGTCACCAGTTATGACAGTGATTGTCATTAAGGTGTCACCAGTTATGAGCAGTGATTGTCATTAAGGTGTCACCAGTTATGGCAGTGATTGTCATTAAGGTGTCACCAGTTATGGCAGTGATTGTCATTAAGTGTCACCAGTTATGCAGTGATTGTCATTAAGGTGTCACCAGTTATGGCAGTGATTGTCATTAAGGTGTCACCAGTTATGGCAGTGATTGTCATTAAGGTGTCACCAGTTATGACAGTGATTGTCATTAAGGTGTCACCAGTTATGACAGTGATTGTCATTAAGGTGTCACCAGTTATGACAGTGATTGTCATTAAGGTGTCACCAGTTATGGCAGTGATTGTTATTAAGGTGTCACCAGTTATGACAGTGATTGTCATTAAGGTGTCACCAGTTATGACAGTGATTGTCATTAAGTGTCACCAGTTATGACAGTGATTGTCATTAAGGTATCACAGTTATGCAGTGATTGTCATTAAGGTGTCACCAGTTATGCAGTGATTGTCATTAAGGTGTCACCAGTTATGCAGTGATTGTCATTAAGGTGTCACCAGTTATGGCAGTGATTGTCATTAAGGTGTCACCAGTTATGGCAGTGATTGTCATTAGGTGTCACCAGTTATGGCAGTGATTGTCATTAAGGTGTCACCAGTTATGCAGTGATTGTCATTAAGGTGTCACCAGTTATGCAGTGATTGTCATTAAAGTGTCACCAGTTATGCAGTGATTGTTATTAAGGTGTCACCAGTTATGCAGTGATTGTCATTAAAGTGTCACCAGTTATGAGTGATTGTCATTAAGGTGTCACCAGTTATGACAGTGATTGTATTAAGGTGTCACCAGTTATGGCAGTGATTGTCATTAAGGTGTCACCAGTTATGGCAGTGATTGTCATTAAGGTGTCACCAGTTATGGAGTGATTGTCATAGTAAAGTGTACAGTTAGTGCAGTGTATTGTCATTAGGTGTCACCAGTTATGCAGTGATTGATTAAGGTGTCACCAGTTATGACAGTGATTGTCATTAAGGTGTCACCAGTTATGGCAGTGATTGTCATTAAGGTGTCACCAGTTATGAGAATGATTAGTGTATTAGAGTGTATCATTAATGACAGTAGATTGTCATTAAGGTGTCACCAGTTATGCAGTGATTGTCTTAGTGTCACCAGTTATGACAGTGATTGTCATTAAGGTGTCACCAGTTATGACAGTGATTGTATTAGGTGTCACAGTTATGGCAGTGATTGTCATAAAGTGTCACCAGTTATGACAGTGATTGTCATTAAAGTGTCAATGCATGTTAGTGTAAGTGATTGTCATTAAGGTGTCACCAGTTATGCAGTGATTGTATTAAAGTGTCACCAGTTATGACAGTATTGTCATAAGGTGTCACCAGTTATGCAGTGTTGTATTAAGGTGTCACCAGTTATGGCAGTGATTGTCATTAAGGTGTCACCAGTATGCAGTGATTTCATTAAGTGTCACCAGTTATGCAGTGATTGTCATTAAGGTGTCACCAGTTATGCAGTGATTGTATTAAGGTGTCACCAGTTATGCAGTGTTGTCATTAAGGTGTCACCAGTTATGACAGTGATTGCATTGAAGGTGTCACAGTTATGCAGTGATTGTTATTAAATATGTGCGACCAGTTATGCAGTGATTGTCATTAAGGTCACCAGTTATGAAGTGATTGTATTGAAATATGTGAGTATGTTATGACAATGATTGTCATTAAGGTGTCACAGTTATGACAGTGATTGTATTAAAATGTGCAGTTATGACATATTGTGATTTAAAGTGTCACATATGCAGTGATATTCATTAGGTGTCACCAGTTATGGACAGTATTGTATTATTGTTCTACCTATATATAGTAAATGTACATTATAGTATGTATTGTGTAATATATCAGTGATTGATTTAGGATTGTCACAGTTATGACAGTGAGTTGTCATTGAAGTGTGTTATGGATAGTGATTACGATTGAAGTAAGTGTACTTATGGCAATGATTTAAACTTAAGTTCCCATTAAAATGGCATGATTGTATTGAATGTTGACAATATTGCTGGAAGTTTTGTTTTGACAATATTGCTGGAAGGTTTGTGTTGACAATATTGCTGAAGTTTGTGTTGACAATATTGCTGGAAGTTTTGTTTTGACAATATTGCTGGAAGGTTTGTGTTGACAATATTGCTGGAAGGTTTGTGTTGACAATATTGCTGGAAGTTTTGTTTTGACAATATTGCTGGAAGGTTTGTGTTGACAATATTGCTGGAAGGTTTGTGTTGACAATATTGCTGGAAGTTTTGTATTGACAATATTGCTGGAAGTTTTGTTTTGACAATATTGCTGGAAGGTTTGTGTTGACAATATTGCTGGAAGGTTTGTGTTGACAATATTGCTGGAAGGTTTGTATTGACAATATTGCTGGAAGTTTTGGAATATGTGCAGATATCTTTCCGATATATCATCTTTGGCTGTGTGGCATCCTTGTCAATGTGACAGTAATGTGGATTTTTTTTACATAGTTTCCTAAATATAGAACATATAAATGAATAATATATTAATTGTGTAATAATATAGGATCCTGATTTGACCTTCTCAGGGAATTTCGAGTGAGGGGGGTGTAGAACAGCTGCAGAGTGACACCGGGGGAGACGCCATATTGAATTTAATGTGTGAACACTGGATTGAATTGTGCAATGTAATCAGGAGTTCAAGAAGGTCAATTGGTGTATATATCGGCCTCAATCCGTAATTTAGAAACTGCTGACACGTTCCATCTGAAGAACTGGGATAAATTGTGTGGAAACCCTTACAATTCAGCAACCAGGACGGAAAAATAGAAGACAACAATTCTCCCTGGAGCACACCACAGCTAAGTGAGTTTTTGCGTTGACCATCGTAAATTCTAGCTGCTAGGGTAAGGTTAGGGTGTGTTTCTTCAGCATTAACTGTCTTCCAGTAATTAAGTGGTAAGTATTAATACCAATTTCTTTTGTGTACCCAGCAAGCCTAATCATATACAGTACACACAATTTTAATTTACCAGAGTAGCTGGTTTTAATATTATAATTATTAATTTAATGTCAGGTCTAGCTTTTTGTGAGAGTGGTGAAGAAGTGGGCATTGAGGGAGTTACAGTTCGGCGACCTACTGTGACTTAAGTCCCACATATCTCACCCAAATTACTTGCAAGTAATAATTCAGGTAATACCCTGTAAACCTCATGCAGGTAATTTGCTCACATAATAATCCACAAGTAACATGTGTAGGGTGGGTAGACAACCTTTCCATATACAAATTTCCCCTCATCTCTCTAGACAGTTGCAAAGTTATCTAGAATGAAGGTATCCATTCTCAGCAGATAGCTTGTATATACCCTGTGATGCCTTTACAATAATTTCCCTAACAGTAATGTATAGAAAAACACAAATATTAGAGCTGATACAGTGTAAAAATATCTTATATTGTTCATTAATATTTTAACCTCAGATCTTGGAACGAGGTTTAAATAAGCGCTGACATTTTAACATACCAGAAAGATCCGCAGCCAGACTGTGGGGTCGACTGGTGGTGTTCATACTTTTGTCAGGTTGAGCCCATCTTAAGGGCAATCTTCTTTTTACTGTCTTTTTTTAATAAATCAGTGTCACAGTAAAGGAATGTCGTGTGAATGACGTCATCCAGCACATCTGTCATCAGAAAAAAATGAGATGAGTTTGGTAAAATCTGGTTATTTGGTTTTGATGGACAGTGCACAGATTGTGACCAACTGAAATTAATGTTTGTTACAACTTTTTTTAAAACATTTATGTATTATATAAAGAAAAAAATATCAGTCTCATAAAAAATAAATATTAAAATACCCTATAGTAAGAGAACATAAAGTCACAATACCCTGACTGGAACAATACACAAATAACCCGCACATACCAGAAACATCTGACGCTGTTTGAGAAAATAGTTGAAACTACATTTTTCCAGTTCTGGAGAGTGTCTTCATGTGTAGTTAGATCACCTTCCTCCAGTTTACACCACCTTCCTCCAGTTTACACCACCTTCCTCCAGTTTACACCACCTTCCTCCAGTTTACACCACCTTCCTCCAGTTTACACCACCTTCCTCCAGTTTACACCACCTTCCTCCAGTTTACACCACCTTCCTCCAATTTACACCACCTTCCTCCAGTTTACAAACTCTTCCTGGTTAATAAACATGAGAATCGTTATTGGTACCACCTCCTCTTCAGTTACATTAATACAAAAGACTAATTAATACAACGAAATGTTACTTTTTCTTGTTAAAGAATTGTCACTGTAATCATGACAAATTTAAGTAAGTTAGGAAGTAACAGTTGCCACCGTACTGGAAAACTCCCTTGGTCCTCTCCAGTGGTCAACGTTTCGCTCTGTTCTTCAAAATTACTGAAGTTCCAGACATAGAAAAGGAAGAGAGTGATCAGATATAAATAGAGTATTAACCCAAAACTTAAAACCTTATTCAGTATCCTGACGAGACCAAGAAACCAATGTAAAAACAAAACTTGTATTAACCAAAAACAGATGCATGACAGATACAGGGTGGGGGACAGATGCATGACAGATACAGGGTGGGGGACAGATGCTTGACAGATACAGGGTGGGGGACAGATGCATGACAGATACAGGGGGGCAGATGCATGACAGATACAGGGTGGGGGACAGATGCATGACAGATACAGGGTGGTGGACAGATGCATGACAGATACAGGGTGGGGGACAGATGCATGACAGATACAGGGTGGGGGACAGATGCATGACAGATACAGGGTGGGGGACAGATGCATGACAGATACAGGGTGGGGACAGATGCTTGACAGATACAGGGTGGGGACAGATGCATGACAGATACAGGGTGGGGGACAGATGCTTGACAGATACAGGGTGGGGGACAGATGCATGACAGATACAGGGTGGGGGACAGATGCTTGACAGATACAGGGTGGGGGACAGATGCTTGACAGATACATGGTGGGGGACAGATGCATGACAGATACAGGGTGGGGGACAGATGCATGACAGATACATGGTGGGGAACAGATGCATGACAGATACAGGGTGGGGGACAGATGCATGACAGATACAGGGTGGGGGACAGATGCTTGACAGATACAGGGTGGGGGACAGATGCATGACAGATACAGGGTGGGGGACAGATGCATGACAGATACATGGTGGGGGACAGATGCATGACAGATACAGGGTCGGGGACAGATGAGTGAGATCCTTCTGGTATTCAAACTTTGCCTCAGCTCTCTAGAGAGAAGTAGTTGGAATTAAGTTATACCTCACAACACTCACAAACATCTGATCTGATACAGATTCTGTAAAATGAAAATTAAAAAAATAAGAAAGTTTTGATATATTGATAAACCAGGAAGATCCAAAACCTTCACCTTTATCTTGGGTGAACGAGATCATCTGTTATCAGAAAACAAAAGCTTGGTAAGATCTGCTTGCCCAAAATTCTAAAATGTAAATAATAATTTATCAGATGGGCTCTTTATAAGAAATTGAAATTGTCATTATTATTATTTAACTATTTGCGATCACTGTCAGCCTCAGAGTTTTCTCTGAGTTACCAGACCTTGCCACGTGGAGGCCAGTGGTTCGTCTTTAAAGGTCCACTTACTGTGTTTTTGATACTTTCCCCAGGTCCATGTGTCCAGGAGTCCATCTGTGTCCCCTCAGATATTCTCCCTTCCCCACTTCCCCAAGGTCTGCCTCATCAACCAGTATCCTCGTCTTTCCCAAGTCCATGTGTCCAGGAGTCGATCTGTCCGCCTCAGATATTCTCCCTTCCCCACTTTCCCAAGGTATCCTTGCCTTTCCCAGGTCTATGTATCCAGGAGTCCATCTGTGTCCCCTCAGATATTCTCCCTTCCCCACTTCCCCAAGGTCTGCCTCATCAACCAGTATCCTCGTCTTTCCCAAGTCCATATGTCCAGGAGTCCATCTGTCCGCCTTAGATATTCTCCCTTCCCCATTTTCCCAAGGTATTCTTCCCTTTCCCAGATCCATGTATCCAGGAATCCATCCGTGGGCCCCCGGATGTCTCCCCTTCCTCACTTCCCTTAGATTATCTTCCAGTCTCAGCTTTTCCCAGGTTATGTGTCCCGAAGTCAGCTCAGCCACCCCCAGTGATCCAGCTGGATGGGAACGAGGCCTTGTCTAGCTGGTCTAGGGTAGAGACTGTCCAGGTGGGTGGAATTACTGGAGGGGACACACAGAAAACTGCGTCCAGTAATTACACCCACCAAGACAGCCACGACCGTACACCAGCTAGACGAGACCAAGCTACCGTCCAGTTCGCCCACCAAGGTGAGGCCATTCAATAAAATTTTGGGAGTTCTATTTATATTATACAATTTATGTACGTTAAATGTAAGATTTTTTAATAAATAGCTATTTAAGTGTGTTTGTGAATGTTTTATTGTGTGTTTGTGAGTGTTCGTTTGTTAATTTGTTTGTCCACCTCCACGAGAACTGTAATAAATGTTCAACTTTTTATTTTCATTTGGTTATTTATCTTATATATTTGCAAGACGCGCAGTGGGTTACAAGCGCCGCGCACAATGGAAATAAATCACTTTGACGTTTTTAGGTGATATACTGTGTATGATAATTTGTGTAACTATTTATGTGTACTTGTACCTAAATAATCTAACACACACTCTTTATTTTCACGCTAATTTGCATATTTCCACAAAGGCAGCAACGGATTCACCATCATTCATACACGCACTAAGTAACGCACTTGCGCACACACACATACGTATAATACACTCATCACCTCTTACACTAATATAAATGTAATCACAAACACACACACACACACATATACACTTCTCAAAATAAAATGGAGAATTTGGAGGCAGAAAAAAAATCAGACTTCCTCAATGTTCGAGACTTCAGGAACTTTATATATTTCAATATTCTGATGGAGAATGTTGGTTCACGCCATTTTGAAGACATCCATTGTGAAATTTGTGAAAAGTGACTATTAGATGTACTAAAGTACGACAGCACAACATAATATAATCTTGTGCAACACTCGGGTATATTGTGCAACACTCGGGTATCTTGTGCAACACTCGGGTATCTTGTGCAACACTCGGGTATATTGTGCAACACTCGGGTATCTTGTGCAACACTCGGGTATCTTGTGCACCACTCGTGTATCTTGTGCAACACTCGGGTATCTTGTGCAACACTCGGGTATCTTGTGCAACACTCGGGTATCTTGTGCAACACTCGGGTATCTTGTGCAACACTCGGGTATCTTGTGCAACACTCGGGTATCTTGTGCAACACTCGGGTATCTTGTGCAACACACGGGTATCTTGTGCAACACTCGGGTATCTTGTGCAACACTCGGGTATCTTTATTGCGGAAACGTTTCATAAACCAGTGACTTCCTCAGTCCAACACAGAGAATAAGTGCTGTTGCAAATGTTGCACATGTGTCTAATTCATCACAGTACTAGATGCCTAAAATCGCCTTCCGCCTTTCACCGCCCTCCACTGCTGCTGGTATACCATCTTTGGCAGTATGGCACTGCTGCTGGTATACCATCTTTGGCAGTATGGCACTGCTGCTGGTATACCATCTTTGGCAGTATGGCACTGCTGCTGGAATACCATCTTTGACAGTATGGCTGGAAGATGAGACTGAGCAAAGATCCTTGTAACATATTATCCCCTTTCAGTATAATAGGATGTAGTGAAGGATAGGGAGAGATCCTTCTGATACACCATGATTGGTAGTGTGACAGAAAATAGTAGAGAGCGGAAAGAAATAATTCTAGTATTGTAACTTTGTTCTCAATTTTCTAGACAGATAACCTTAAATACCCATGAATTCCCTACAAAAACTTTTATGGGGTACAGGATCACAAAGTCTAATTAAAAGAAGGGCACTTAAAATATACCTGGAGACCTGGAGAGAATTCCAGGGGTCAACGCCCCCGCGGCCCGGTCTGTGACCAGGCCTCCTAGTATATGTGTTAAAGGCGAAAACATCTATTTTCTTCATAAGTTTAACTTTAGAACGTAAGAGGTATAAATTAATGTTGATATATCTATTAACATGGAAGACCTACAGTCAGATATTGGAGTCGGACGCTGGTGTTCTCACTCTCACCAGGTCCACCGCTGGTGTTCTCACTCTCACCAGGTCCACCGCTGGTGTTCTCACTCTCACCAGGTTCACCGCTGGTGTTCTCACTCTCACCAGGTCCACCGCTGGTGTTCTCACTCTCACCAGGTCCACCGCTGGTGTTCTCAATCTCACCAAGTCCACCGCTGGTGTTCTCACTCTCACCAGGTCCACCGCTGGTGTTCTCACTCTCACCAGGTCCACCGCTGGTGTTCTCACTCTCACCAGGTCCACCGCTGGTGTTCTCACTCTCACCACCCTGGGTCCACCCGGCACTGGTGTTCTCTCACTTCTCACTCAGGTCCACGGGCTATGGGTGTTCTCACTCTCACTCCACGCGGTCCACTCGGGCCCCTGGGTGTTCTCACTCTCACCAGGTCCACCGCTGGTGTTCTCCTCACATTTCCCCCACCAGGTCCACCGCTGGTGTTCTCACTCTCACCAGGTCCACCGCTGGTGTTCTCACTCACCAGGTCCACCGCTGGTGTTCTCACTCTCACTTTTCTCACTCAGGTCCACCGCTGGTGTTCTCACTCTCACCAGGTCCACCGCTGGTGTTCTCACCTCAGGTCACGCTGGTGTTCTCACTCTCACCAGGTCCACCGCTAGTGTTCTCACTCTCACCATGTCCACCGCTGGTGTTCTCACTCTCACCAGGTCCACCGCTGGTGTTCTCACTCTCACCAGGTCCACCGCTGGTGTTCTCACTCTCACCAGGTCCACCGCTGGTGTTCTCACTCTCACCAGGTCCACCGCTGGTGTTCTCTCTCACCAGGTCCACCGCTGGTGTTCTCCTCACCAGGTCCACCGCTGGTGTTCTCACTCTCACCAGGTCCACCGCTGGTGTTCCCCTCACCAGGTCCACGCTGGTGTTCTCACTCTCACCAGGTCCACCGCTGGTGTTCTCACTCTCACCAGGTCCACCGCTGGTGTTCTCACTCTCACAGGTCCACCGCTGGTGTTCTCCTCTCACCAGGTCCACCGCTGGTGTTCTCACTCTCACCAGGTCCACCGCTGGTGTTCTCACTCTCACCAGGTCCACCGCGGTGTCTCACTCCAAGTGGTGTTCTCCTCTCACCAGGTCCACCGCTGGTGTTCTCACTCTCACCAGGTCCACCGCTGGTGTTCTCCCACTCCCGCTGGGTTCTCACTTCACGGTCCACCGCTGGTGTTCTCACTCTCACCAGGTCCACCGCTGGTGTTCTCACTCTCACAGGTCCACCGCTGGTGTCTTCTCACCTGCACTCAGTCCACCGCTGGTGTTCTCACTCTCACAGTCCAGCTGGTGTTCTCACCCCCAGGTGTTTCTCACTCTCCTACCAGGTCCACCGCTGGTGTTCTCACTCACCAGGTCCACCGTGGTGTTCTCACTCCACCAGTCCACCGTGGTGTTCTCACTCTCACCACGTCCACCGATGGTGTTCTCACTCACCAGTCCACTGGTGTTCACTACCAGTCCACCGCTGGTGTTCTCACTCTCACCAGGTCCACCGTGGTGTTCTCCTCTCACCGTCCCCTGGTTTTGGGATGTCACAGGATTGAGATCGTTCACACTCGTCTGCACTCAGAAAATTAAGTCTGCAGTCCAGGTGAGTCTGCATATTTGTTAGCTGTTCTGAAGTCTTACCACTGTAACTTATACTATTGTGTTCCGTGTGTGTGTGTGTGTGTGTGTGTCCGTGTGTGTGTGTGTGTGGTTTGTGTGGTGTGTGTGTACTCACCTAATTTCCCACCTATTGTGGTTGCAGGTCCGAGACTCAGCTCCTGGCTCCCGCCTCTGCACTGTCGCTATGGGTTCTCACTCTCCCGCTCCATGATGGGTTTATCATACCTTGTCTTAACTATGTATGGTTCCGCCTCCACTATATTTCTCACCTCACCGTCACATAATTTATGGGATGTCACGAGCGATTGAGATCGTTCAGCACATCGTCTGCACTCAGAAAATTAAGTGTAGCGAGTACGGTGAAGTCTGCATATTTGTTAAGCTGTTCTGAGAGTCTTACCAACTGTAACTTATAACTATTGTGTTTGTGTGTGTGTGTGTGTGGTGTGTGTGTGTGTGTGTGTGTGTGTGTGTGTTTGTGTGTGTGTGTGTGTGTGTACTCACCTAATTCACCTAATTGTGGTTGCAGGGGTCGAGACTCAGCTCCTGGCCCCGCCTCTGCACTGTCCGCTACTGGGTCTCTGCTCTCCCTGCTCCATGAGGTTTATCATACCTTGTCTTAAAACTATGTATGGTTCCCGCCTCCACTATATCGTTCGCTAAACTATTCCACTTCCTAACTACTCTATGGCTGAAGAATTGCTTACTAACATCCCTCTGACTCATCTGAGTCTTCAGCTTCCAGTTGTGTCCCCTTGTTTCTGTGTTTCCGCTCTGAAACATCCTGTCACTATCTACCATGTCGATTCCCAGCAGTATTTTGTATGTCGTTATCATGTCTCCTCTAACCCTTCTGTCCTCCAGTGTTGTTAGTCATATTTCCCTCAACCTTTCTTCATAGGACAGTCCCCTGAGTTGTGGAACTAACCTTGTCGCAAACCTTTGCACTTTCTCTAATTTCTTGACGTGCTTGACCAGGTGTGGGTTCCAGAATGGTGCTGCATACTCTAGTATGGGCCTGACGTACACGGTGTACAGTATATTGAACGATACCTTGTTAAGGTAACGGAACGCTAATCTTAGGTTTGCCAGTCGCCCATATGGTGCCGCGGTTATCTGGTTGATGTGTGTTTCCGGAGACGTGTTTGGCGTTATACTCACCCCAAGGTCTTTCTCCTTTTATGAGGTTTGTAGCCTTTGTCCACCTAGCCTGTACTCTGTCAGCGGTCTTCTTTGCCCTTCTCCGATCTTCATGACTTTACATTTGGTGGGGTTAAATTCGAGAAGCCAGTTGCTAGACCAGATGTCAAGCTTGTCCAGGTCTCTTTGAAGTCCTGCTTGGTCTTCATCCGATGTGATTCTCCTCATTAATTTCACATCATCTGCGAAAAGAGACACTTCTGAGTCTATCCCGTCCGTCCTGTCATTCACATATAGCAAGAATAGCACTGGTCCTAGGACTGACCCCTGCGGTACACCGCTCGTCACAGGCGCCCACTGTGATACCTCATCACGCACCATGACCCGTTATTGTCTCCCTGTGAGGTATTCCCTGATCCATTCCAGTGCCCTTCCTGTTATACACGCTTGTTCTTCCATCTTCTTTACTAATCTCATGTGAGGAACTGTGTCAAAGGCCTTCCTGCAGTCCAAGAAAATACAGTCAACCCACCCTTCTCTCTCTTGCCTTACCTCTGTTACTTTATCATGTGTGTGTGTGTGTGTGTGTGTGTGTGTGTGTGTGTGTATGTGTGTGTGTGTGTGTGTTTGTGTGTGTGTGTGTGTGTGTGTGTGTTTTTGTGTATGTGTGTACTCACCTAGTTGTGGTTGCAGGGGTCGATTCACAGTTTCTGGCCCCCTCCTCTTCACTGGCCGCTACTCGGTCACTCTACCCGCTCCATTAGCTAAATTTATCATACCTATCCTAAAGCTATGTATGGATCCTGCCTCCACTACATCACTTCCTGACAACTCTGTGACTG
Source organism: Cherax destructor (assembly GCA_009830355.1). Taxonomy (NCBI): domain Eukaryota; kingdom Metazoa; phylum Arthropoda; class Malacostraca; order Decapoda; family Parastacidae; genus Cherax; species Cherax destructor. The sequence continues at coordinate 14,867 of WNWK01031004.1, forward strand.
AATAAATACTTCCTAACATCCATGTGGTTCATCTGAGTCTTCAACTTCCATCTGTGACCCCTTGTTGCTGTGTCCCTCCTCTAGAACACTCTGTGTCTGTCCACCGTGTCGATTCCTCTCAGTATTTTATATGTCGTTATCATATCCCCTCTATCTCTCCTGTCTTCCAGTGTCGTCAGGTCGATTTCCCGTAACCTCTCCTCGTAGGACATACCCCTTAGCTCCGGGACTAGTCTTGTTGCAAACCTTTGCATTTTCTCTAGTTTCCTTACATGCTTGGCTATGTGAGGGTTCCAAACTGGCGCTGCATACTCTAGTATGGGTCCTGAATGAATTCTTATTAAGATGTCGGAATTCTGTTCTTAGGTTTGCCAGGCGTCCGTGTGCTGCAGCAGTTATTTGGTTGATGTGCGCCTCAGGAGATGTGCCCAGTGTTATACTCACCAAAAAATCCTTTTCCTTGAGTGAGGTTTGTAGTCTCTGGCCCCCTAGACTGTAAGCCTTCTGTGGTCTTCTTTGCCCCTCCCCATTCTTCATGACATTGCACTTGGTGGGGTTGAATTCCAGGAGCCAGTTGTTGGAAAGGGCGTGCAGCATGTCCAGATCCCTCTGTAGTTCTGCTGGACCTCGTCCGATTGAATTCTTCTCATCAACTTCATATCATCTGCAAACAGGGACACTTTGTAGTCTATTCCTTCCGTCATGTCGTTCACAAATACCAGAAACAACACTGGTCCTAGGACTGATCCCTGTGACACCCTGCTCGTTACAGGCGCCCATTCTGACACCTCGCCACATACCATGACTCGCTGTTGTCTTCCTGACAGGTATCCCCTGATCCATTGTAGTGCCTTCCCTGTTATTCCTGCCTGGTCCTCCAGCTTTTGCACTAATCTCTTGTGTGGAACTGTGTCAAACGCCTTCTTACAGTCCAAGAAAATGCAATCTACCCCACCTCTCTCTCTCTCTCTCTCTCTCTCTCTCTCTCTCTCTCTCTCTCTCTTTCTCTCTTTTGTCTTACTGCCGTCACCCTGTCATAGAACTCCAGTAGGTTTGTGACATAGGATTTCCCATTACTGCAAACATGCTGGCTTGTCGTTGTCCTTTCTAGGTGCTCCACCACTCTTCTCCTGATAATCTTCTCCATGACCTTGCATACTATACATGTCAGTGACACTGGTCTGTAGTTAAGTGCTTCGTGTCTGTCTCTTTTTTTTTAAAAAATTGGGTCTACATTTGCTGTCTTCCATACCACAGGTAGTCGCCCTGTTTCGATAGATGTGTTGAAGATTGTTGTTAGTGGTACACATAGTGCCTCTGCTCCCTCTCTCAGGACCCATGGAGAGATGTTATCCGGCCCCATCACCTTAGAGGTATCTAGCTCACTCAGCAGCCTCTTCACTTCCTCCTCAGTTGAGTGTATTGTGTCCACCACTTGATGGTGTACCCCACCTGTCCGTCTTTCTGGAGGCCCTTCTATCTCCTCTGTGAACACTTCTTTGAATCTCATGTTGAGCTCCTCACACACTTCGTGTGTGTGTTTGTTTGTGTGTGTGTGTGTGTGTGTGTGCTCACCTAGTTGTACTCACCTAGTTGTGGTTGCAGGGGTCGATTCATAGCTCCTGGCCCCGCCTCTTCACTGGCCGCTACTGGGTCTCTCTCCCTTCGTCATGAGCTGTGTGTGTGTGTACTCACCTAATTGTACTCACCTAATTGTGGTTGCAGGGTCGAGACTCAGCTCCTGGCCCCGCCTCTTCGCTGTCTGCTACTGGGTCTCTGCTCTCCCTGCTCCATGAGCTTTATCATACCTTGTCTTAAAACTATGTATGGTTCCTGCCTCCACTATATCTTTCTCTAGTCCATTCCACTTCCTGACTACTCTGTGGCTGAAGAAATGTTTCCTGACATCCCTTTGACTCATCTGAGTCTTCAGCTTCCAGTTGTGTCCCCTTGTTTCTGTGTTCCCTCTCTGAAACAACCTGTGTGTGTGTGTGTATGTGTGTGTGTGTGTGTGTGTGTGTGTGTGTGTGTGTACTCACCTAATTGTGGTTGCAGGGGTCGATTCATAGCTCCTGGTCCCGCCTCTTCACTGATTGCTACTAGGTTCTTTCTCTCCCTGCTCCATGAGCTTTATCAAACTTCGTCTTAAAACTATGTATGGTTCCTGCCTCCACTACGTCACTTTCTAGGCTATTCCACTTCCTGACAACTCTATGACTAAAGAAATACTTCCTAACATCCCTTTGACTCATAAGAGTATTGAACTTCCAATTGTGATCCCTTGTTTCTGTTTCCCTCTCTGGAACATCTTGTCTCTGTCCACCTTATCTATTCCTCGCAGTATTTTATATGTCGTTATCATGTCTTCCCTAACCCTCCTGTCCTCTAGTGTCGTCAGGCCGATTTCCCTTAACCTTTCTTCGTATGACAATCCCTTTAGCTCTGGGACTAGTCTTGTTGCAAACCTTTGCACTTTCTCTAATTTCTTGACGTGCTTGACCAGGTGTGGGTTCCAAACTGGTGCTGCATACTCCAGTATGGGCCTGACGTATATGGTGTACAGAGTCTTGAATGATTCCTTAGTGAGGTATTGGAACGCTATTCTTAGGTTTGCCAGCCGCCCGTATGCTGCAGCAGTTATCTGATTGATGTGTGCCTCAGGAGATGTGCTCGGTATTATAGTACTCACCCCAAGATCTTTTTCCTTGAGTGAGGTTTGCAGTCTTTGGCCACCTAGATTATACTCTGTCTGCGGTCTACTTTGCCCTTCCCTGTTTGTGTTTTTGTGTGTGTGTGTGTGTGTGTGTGTATGTGTGTGTGTGTGTGTGTGTGTGTGTGTGTGTGTGTGTGTGTGTGTTTGTGTGTACTCACCTAGTTGTGCTCACCTAGTTGTGGTTGCAGGGGTCGATTCACAGCTCCTAGCCCCCTCCTCTTCACTGGCCACTACTCGGTCACTCTACCCGGTCCATGAGCTTTATCATACCTCTCTTTAAAAGTATGTATCACTTAACATCACTTAACAGACTATTCCACTTCCTGACAACTCTGTAACTGAAGAAATACTTCCTAACATCCATGTGGTTCATCTGAGCCTTGATATACTGCTGCTTGATATACTGCTGCTTGATATACTGCTGCTTGATATACTGCTGTTTGATATACTGCTGATTGATATACTGCTGCTTGATATACTGCTGTTTGATATACTGCTGCTTGATATACTGCTGCTTGATATACTGCTGTTTGATATACTGCTGCTTGATATACTGCTGCTTGATATACTGCTGCTTGATATACTGCTGCTTGATATACTGCTGCTTGATATACTGATGTTTGATATACTGCTGCTTGATATACTGCTGCTTGATATACTGCTGTTTGATATACTGCTGCTTGATATACTACTGCTTGATATACTGCTGCTTGATATACTGCTGTTTGATATACTGCTGCTTCATATACTGATGTTTGATATACTGCTGATTGATATACTGCTGCTTGATATACTGCTGATTGATATACTGCTGCTTGATATACTGCTGCTTGATATACTGCTGTTTGATATACTGCTGTTTGATATACTGCTGCTTGATATACTGCTGCTTGATATACTGCTGATTGATATACTGCTGCTTGATATATTGCTGATTGATATACTGCTGCTTGATATACTGATGCTTGATATACTGCTGTTTGATTTACTTCTGCTTGATATACTGGTGTTTGATATACTGCTTCTTTATATACTGCTGATTGATATACTGCTGATTGATATACTGCTGATTTATATACTGCTGCTTGATATACTGCTGCTTGCTATACTGCTGCTTGATATACTGCTGTTTGATATACTGCTGTTTGATATACTGCTGCTTGATATACTGGTGTTTAATATACTTCTGCTTGATATACTGCTGTTTGATATACTGGTGTTTGATATACTGCTTCTTTATATACTACTGCTTGATATACTGCTGTTTGAAATACTGCTGCTTGATGTACTACTGCTTGATATACTGCTGTTTGAAATACTGCTGCTTGATTTACTACTGCTTGATATACTGCTGTTTGATACACTGCTGCTTAATATACTGCTGCTTGGTATACTGATGTTTGATATACTGCTGTTTGATATACTGCTACTTGATATACTAATGCTGCGTATAGCCACTATGTGGGAATTAAGCATACTCTTGTGTATATATATAAAGTCTCTGACTGAGGCAAACAATAAATATTAGTTAACAGATTACTGAAGATATTATTTGAGAAAGATTAAAATATGTGAGGAAGTGAGAAATTTGAGACACTTGAGGATAAAGCAAAGATGTTTTATGAATCATCTTGTGAAAGATGAAGTTTAACTAGAAATAATTATTTGGTAATTTAATAATTATCTTTCCAGTGTCACACACACTTCTCTCCTCTCTAATATAAAGACAAAAAAAAATCGTCACAATAAACAAAACAAAACAAAAACTCTTGGGCATGAAAATAATGTCTATCAGCTGGGAAGTGTTGGTCTCTGGACAAAAGAATTTGTAATGGTTCTTGTAGTCTGGTAAGTACACATATTTCTTAATGTTTCCCATACTACTTTATAGTGTGATGTGTGAATGTTGTCCTACACTATTTTGTGTTTTGATGTTCGAAAGTTAGAATTATATTATACCTGAGATGTGAACGGAACTGTAAATGTTGTTTCAGCAACCAGTGCTGATAAAGCTAACGTAGTCTTCTTACTTACACTTTTAAACCTTATCTTTCATATCAAGATTCATGAGAGTCTTCACTGCTATATCTACAAGTGTTTATTTTTTTCCTTTTTCGTATAATCATATCTTTCAAAATGAATGTCTTGAGAACACTGAAAACTATCAATCCCATCTTTGGTTGTCAAATTACTGAAATAAACTGAAATACTATTTTGTAGAATTTTCCAACGTTTGTGAGAGTTCAGATGTTTTTGAGAATGTTGTGAGTTTGTGTCATGGAGGTTGTGTCATGGAGGTTGTGCTGAGTTTGTGCAGAGGTTGTGTCATGGAGGTTGTGTCATGGAGGTTAGTGTCATGGAGGTTGTGTCATGGATGGTCATGGGTTGTGTCATGGAGGTTGTTGTGAGTTTGTGTCATGGAGGTTGTGTCATGGAGGTTGTGTCATGGAGGTTGTGTCATGGAGGTTGTGTCATGGAGGTTGTTGTGAGGTTGTGTCATGGAGGTTGTGTCATGGAGGTTTGTCATGGAGGTTTGTCATGGAGGTTGTGTCATGGAGGTTGTGTCATGGAGGTTGTGTCATGGAGGTTGTGTCATGGAGGTTGTGTCATGGAGGTTGTGTCATGGAGGTTGTGTTATGGAGGTTGTGTCATGGAGGTTGTGTCATGGAGGTTGTGTCATGGAGGTTGTGTCATGGAGGTTGTGTCATGGAGGTTGTTGTGAGTTTGTGTCATGGAGGTTGTGTCATGGAGGTTGTGTCATGGAGGTTGTCATGGAGGTTGTGTCATGGAGGTTATGTCATGGAGGTTGTGTCATAGAGGTTGTGTCATGGAGGTTGTGTCATGGAGGTTGTGTTATGGAGGTTGTGTCATGGAGGTTATGTCATGGAGGTTGTGTCATGGAGGTTGTGTTATGGAGGTTGTGTCATGGAGGTTGTGTCATGGAGTTTGCGTGTCATGGAGGTTTCAGTGGGATGTATGTTTGTATGTACACTCTTTGTCTTAACATACATTTTAAAAAATGATTGAAGGTTGTGGACATTGTTGTATATATGTATTTTAATAAAATACAATATGCGGTTTATGGCGTCTATAGAGACGACGTTTCGTCTACCATGGACATTATCAGTCCCTGATGGATAAAGTCCTGGTTGATGTTATCAGTCCCTGATGGATAAAGTCCTGGTTGATGTTATCAGTCCCTGATGGATAAAGTCCTGGTTGATGTTATCAGTCCCTGATGGATAAAGTCCTGGTTGATGTTAACATTATCTGATGGAGGAAGAAAAGTCTTCTCAGTAAATACCAGACTTAACTTACTGTCTAATTCACATACATGTCGGTATACTTTACCACTGATGTACATTTAGGTGCGTAAATGTGTGATACAGAGAAATGAATGTGTTGGTGTATGTGTAGGTTGTATGTGTAGATGCATAAATGAGAGTGAAAACATGTGTGTATCTACCCCCGTCGATTTTTGCATGCCAGTTGATTTCACGGAAGTAGACAAATAAATAAACACACGGACACATATCTGCTTGCTATAAAACATTCAAAAATACACTTACTGAACTACATAAATGAGAAAATGTATTTTCTATAGATAATTAATACAACAAACATTGAAGTCCAAAATTTTCTTTAATTAGCCTCTCCTGGGTGGCTGAGCTGTGTGGCAGCTTGGTCTCGTCTAGCTGGTGTACGGTCGTGGCTGTCTTGGTGGGTGTAATTACTGGACGCAGTTTTCTGTGTCACCTCCAGTAATTCCACCCACCTGGACAGTCTCTACCATAGACCAGCTGGACAAGACCAAGTTTCCACCCAGCAAGGTCACTGGGGGTGGCAACCGCTGACTCTGGGGAAGTGGGGAAGGGAGTCCACCTGAGGTGACACAAGTGGATACCTGGAGACACCGATCCGGGGAAGGCACCGCTGACTCTGGGGAAGTGGGGAAGGGAGTTCACCTGAGGTGACACAAGTGGACGCCTGAAGACACTGATCTGGGGAAGGCACCGCTGACCTTAGGTAAGTTGGGAAGGGGAGATATCCGGGAGCGAACGGATGGATTCCTGGATACATGAACTTGGGGAAGGTTGTTGTTGAGGCTGACCTTGGGGCCGTGGGGAAGGAAAGACATCCGGGAGCGAACGGATGGATTCCTGGATACAAGAACCTGGGCAAGGCATGAATTCATGCAATTGAGGCTGACCTTGGGTAAGTGGGGAAGGGGAGACATCCGGCGGTAGACGGATGGATTCCTGGATACATGGACCTGGGGAAGGCAAGAATACAAGTTGGTGAGGCTGACCTTGGGGAAGTGAGGAAGGGAAAACATCCGGAGGCGGACGGATGGATTCCTGGATACACGAACCTCGGGAAGGATGAGGCTGGAAGGCAGAGATGAGAACAATGAGAGGCGAGGCTGACCTGATGGAATTGAGGAAGGGAAGACATCCGGGGGATGGATTCCTGGGCACATGAACCTGGCCTCCACGTGGCAAGGTCTGGTAACTCAAGAGGTAACTCTGAGGCTGACAGTGGTCGCAATTTATAATAATTTTATTAATATTATTAATTATAATTATTGATTTCTTAATCTGGATTAATGTTCTGTAATATGAGTAATGTGTAATACCTTTACAGAGTCAGTGTGAGGCGGTGAGTAAGTGAACTGCAGGTTGAATATAAGAAATAATCAGGAGCTAGAGACCAAACATCAGAAAAACATACATTCACACATGCACACACACATTCACATACACACACACACACACACACACACACACACACACACATACACATATACACTCATACAAACATACACTGAGCTGAGTCTGCAGGGCCAGGAGCTGAGTCTCGACCCCTGCAACCACAATTAGGTGAGTACACACACATACAAACACTTACACACAATCCTGCATGAAACATACACCCACACATTCCAAACTGAATGCAACATATACACATGCACGTGTTCTTAAACTACTATTCAAATTAAATTAAGGAACTTATATATGAGAATATATTGCAATAGAATTATGAATAAAATAAGATACCTGGAGTTTACCTAAAGAGAATTCCAGGGGTCAACGCCCCTGCGGCCCGGTCTGTGACCAGGCCTCATGTTGGACCAGAGCATGATCAACCATGTTGTTACTGCTGGCCGCACGCAGTCCAACGTATGAACCACAGCCTGGCTGGTCAGGTACCGATTTTAGGTGCCTGTCCAGTGCCTGCCTGAAGACAGCCAGGGGCTTGTTGGTAATCCCCCTAATGTATGCTGGGAGGCAGTTGAACAATCTTGGGCCCCTGACACTTATTGTGTTGTCCCTCAACGTGCTAGTGGCACCCCTGCTTTTCATTGGGGGGATGAGATGGTGAATGTTGTTTTACAGTTTTTTAAAGAACTCCACTGATAGAGATATAAGAATGTAGGAAGTCTGAGACATTTTTTTTAAACA
>WNWK01031005.1:0-23041 GCA_009830355.1 Cherax destructor
CCGGATTTTGTAGAGGAGGTCATTTCGGTTTGGTGTATTCCTATCTGAGAAGTGCAACATTCTCAGCAACAGAAGGAATCTGTTGCAGGGAAGGAGGTCATGGAAGACTGGAGTGCTAATGAAGTGGTCTCTGGACCAGTAGTTTGCTATATTGTTCTTATATGTGTGTGGCATTAGCATGATAGTGCCAAGGAATAAATACATTTCAGCCACAGTTGTATCTTTCCACCTGCGCACCCGTGACGATTCTGAAAAATCTGCATGGGCCATGTATACTGGTAGTACAGGTTGGTCTGGGTAACAATCAGGTTCATTATTGGCTCATCAAAGTATAGTTGAAAATAGTCTAACTCTGTAGACTCATTTGTGATGGGACAGTGTGGCATGATGCCACTTCCACTGCCATCAAAATTGAAAGGATGTGGCACGAATGGTGTATGTTCAGTCCACTTCCATTCACAATCAGATGGTGCAGGGTGGACCTGTGGCATGGGACGTGGGGGAGCAGGAGGGACGGGAGTGGGGCCAGCACATGATTGAGAGGGTGCCTCGTGGTCCTTTGTCTGTCCACAAACAGCGCCACGAGGTCCAGGCACCATGCCACCCACCACCTCTTCCTCCATCCCAGCATACTCTCCTTCATTATCACTTTCACTATCAGTGGCTGGGGTTTTGGATCGTGAACTGCCACGACCCTTGCCTCTGACTGCATATGGCACACTGCCTGAACGTAGGTAATGACGCCCATAAGTACGTTTCACTGGGGAATAATGATAATCACTGTCACTCGACGAATCGTCTATGGGCATAAAATCGATTTCATCATCGTCACTTATATCACCTTCACTATCGTCACTATCATAACACATGGAAAATGATAATTTCCTCTTGCGGAGCTGCCTTTGGGTAGTAACACTAGCAACCCCAGAGGTACTGGGCTGAGGGTCTGTGGCCACACTGGCCACACCAGATGTGCTGGGCTGAGGGTCTGGTATGGCCACACTGTCCACACTGGCCACCCCAGAGGTGATGGGCTGAGGGTCATCTCGGTTGTCATCAATAGTTTCACTAAGTCCTTGATTATTAGTGGATATATCCCTGTCAAATCCACTAAGCTCGCGTTCTCTATCACTTTCCGAGAATAGTAGTGTTAATACGACGAGGCGTGAGTGAATCACGGGGGTGTGCCATGATGTTGACCCAAGATGGAGCTGAAACTAACTGGGGCTACCATGCGGTATCCTCTTTTTCATAAAATATGTATTACTTATTACCAAACCTCTTTCTACACATAGCTCAATTAAAGGCTCCCCATTTTCATTTACCCCTGACACCCAAAATTTACTTACTACTCCCTCCACAACATTTTTACCCACTTTAGCATTGATATCCCCAACCACAAGTACTCTCTCACTGGGTTCAAAACTCCCCACACACTCACTCAACATTTCCCAAAATCTCTCTTTCTCCTCTACACTTCTCTCTTCTCCAGGTGCATAAACACTTACTATAACCCACTTTTCACATCCAACCCTTATTTTACACCACATAATCCTTGAATTGATACATTTATATTCCCTCTTTTCCTGCCATAACTTATCTTTCAACATTATTGCTACTCCTCCTTTAGCTCTAACTCTGTTTGTAATATGTTGTTCAATTCCTTCTATACAATTCGTCTTTAGCCTTTACTTGTTCATGTAAAGTCAACTACAACATTCTAAACATTAACAATTTGGCACAAATTTTTCCAAGTTGTTGTCATATCAAAAATCATTATTTCATTTTTCTCTTCTTATTTTTGGGCAAACTTCAAGAAACTTCTAGTATACATTTTGGACCACCTTCTTAATTTACAATAAAAAAGTAATTGAAACCAGACTATTATTAAAATTTTCACAGTTGAATCCTGCTCACCCTCTTAATATTTTTGGATCACAGTGAACCATAAATAACTGAAACAACAGAAACTGATCCTGCAGATACAAGGGTTCTACTGTATATGTAAATGATAAATATCATTAATATCATTCAACCTTAAACTGTGTCCAACATACTAGTACACAAATGGTGTGTCCAATGCACTAGTACAGGAGAGCCCCATGTATACACCACCTCTTTTCATTGTTCCACAATTTCATTGGCTTTCAACTGTTTCATTATGTTTGGTGCTTTTACTGCTTTTCTGCTATTTTTGCAGAACAGTTGCATAAGGGAAGGGCAACCAGCACCATATTTTAAGGTAAGTATTGAATGTACTGTGTATTTATTTCACTTTTTTATCTGTTTTTATGCCTAGCTGCATTGAGCACTTATCAGGCATTTTAGATGCATATGGTAATGAAAAAAATGCTCTTTTCCACCTGCCAGCAATTTTCACTACCAACACAGGGTTGTGAACCCAAGAGCCATACAACTGGGGCACTCCTGTATGCGCAATTTTTTGTACATTCAAAACTGCCACCTGCAAATATTTTTGACCTCAACACAATTCATTGGGTCTTTTTCCATTTATTCAAACTTCTATAAAAATCTAAGGCCAGGAGGGTCCACACAGTAGAAAAATGAAAAACAAAAATCAAACAGGTTGCTGATAGATACCTAACAATCATGAGTGACACACACAAAACGGGTTGCCGATAGATGCCTAACAGTCACGAGTGACACACAATACAGGTTGCCAATAGATACCTAACAGTCCGAGTGACACACAAAACAAGATTGCCAATAGATACCTAACAGTCACAAATGCCACACAAAAATGAGTAGGATATAAAGCTTTTAATTCTTACCTTTTTTCTTGTTCCTGAGTTCAGTCAGTTGTTGTTGAAGTGCCCTGCACAGGTTCTGCAATTGAACATTTTGTTTTGTTTGTGTATCAAGTTGCTTCTCCAGCTCCGCTCGCTCTCCAACCATGTTCAAGAGAGCTTTGTTAGCACCTTCCCAACGTTCCTTCCATGTCTTTGTCTCTTTCTCAAGCTTCTTTATTTTCTTTGTCATCTGAAATATTGCAATGCTTAAGTTAAATTTAATGTAGTGAAATAATAAAAAAGTTGTTTATCACCATCATTCTGCACACTGTAATATTGGCCAAATTACCAGGTACGTAGTTATAAGTACAGCTAGCCCTCCATTTTTGCGAGTTCCACTTTCGCGAGCTTCGAACATTCACGAATGCCCAGCCGCCCAGTCAAGTGTCACAAATAAGAAACAGTACGATGTCTAAGATGGAATCAGCATAATTTGTGTGGATTTCAGACCAAAATAGAAAAGGAAATCCCATAGACAGCAATGCGATTCTTGCAAAGGGAAAGACTTTGTATGATATGTTGGCTAGTGATGAGGATAGCACCAGTGAAAACCAGGACGTCTTACCATCACCCATCCTGAGTTAGAATCCACACACTAGACTCATCATGCCATGCAGTTACACTCCATATAATCACCTCCATTCAACTGTCATCAGTAACTGCATGGCTAACTATCATCACCATCATCATCGTCATTGTCATCATCATCACAAGTCATTAGAGTTTGTCTGCCTAACCTTACTAGTGGTGAGTGTTTTGTTTGTTCATTATTTGTTATTAAACCATAACATGTATATACATGGGGAAGTGGAACAGAATTCTTCCTCCGTAAGCCATGCGTGTCGTAAGAGGCGCCTAAAATGCCTGGAGCAAGGGGCTAGTAACCCCTTCTCCTGAATAAATTACTAAATGTAAAAGGAGAAACTTTCGTTTTTCCTTTTGGGCCACCCTGCCTCGGTGGGAAACAGCTGACGTGTTGAAAGAAGAAAGAAGATGTATATACAATATTTTACAATGTTTTCATGTGTTTTATGATTGTTCATGGTTCAATAGGTTAAGGAAGCAGTATTGTTAGGCTAAGTAAATGCTATTACAGTGGACCCCCGAGTTTCGTAAACCCCGGAAATCGTACATTTATGTAAGTATAATATTGTAAGTGCTTGTGGAAAAGTATTTTTGGGGGTCTGAAATAGACTAACCTACGTGACATTTTTTTTTAAGGGGGTAAATTCATTCGGTAATGGCACTTGAGCAGACTTCAGGAGTAAAGTTTTTACGAAACTCGGGGGTCCACTGTATTATGTTTCTCTACAATATATTTGAGCACCAAACATTCTTGATCCCCTAACCCTCACGAAAATGGAGGGCCTCCTGTGCTGAATGGGCAATTTCTCGTACTCAATCAATAGAACGAAAGGCAAATTAGCGAAATAACCAAGAATATGGTCAAATGGAGCAATGAAATTGGCTTAACCCTTTGACTGTTTCGGTCGTACATATACGTCTTACGAGCCACTGTTTCGGACGTATATATATTCACAAATTCTAGCGGCTTCAAATCAAGCGGGAGAAAGCTGGTAGGCCCACATATGAGAGAATGGGTGTGTGTGGTCAGTGTGCGCTGTACAAAAAAAATCCTGCAGCAAGCAGTGCATAATGAGAGAAAAAAAACTCCGACCGTTTTTTTGGATTAAAATGCCGTCTTTGAGGTGTATTTTCGTATAGTATTTATGGTTGTATTCTCTTTTTTATGGTCTCATTTGATAGAATGGAAAACATACTACAGAAATATAGATGATTTCGATTAGTTTCATGATGAAAACAACCTTGAAATTGAGCTTAAATTAGGGGAAATGTTCGATTTTTGCAAATGTTCACGAGTAAACAAATCACGCCACGCGTCCAATACACATCAATTGGCGAGTCTAATATTCTTTCACAAGTGCACTGATATTATTTATACCATTTTTACAATAATGCAATAGTCTGCATAACGGTAAATCTTCCATTTTTTGTGAATAAAAAATCAAAATAGAAAGCAAGAGTAATATAAGAGGGGCCTAAAGACGTGACTAATGAACAGATAACATTTTATTTTAGTGCCAGGAATGTCTGCATTGTTTATTCTGAACCCTGTTTTGAAATTGACAACTTTTTTTTTTGCATGAAATTGGCCAAATTGCCAATTTCTGACCACTTTATTGGGTAGTTGAAATCGGTAAATTGGTGGTTTCTTGTACTCAATCGATAGAACAAATGAAGTTCTTAAGAAATAGCTATGAGTTTGGTCAACTGGAACAATGGAATTGGCCGAAAATAGGGCTCAAAGTCAGCGAAATTGCCAATGCGTATATATCGCCGAGATCACTAACTTCGCGAGAGCGTAACTCCGTAAGTTTTCAATCAAATTTCATACTTTTGGTGTCATTACCATCGGGAAAAGATTCTTCATCATTTCATAAGAATTTTTTTTTTTTTTAATTTTGCGACAACAGGAGAGCACTCAGGATTAGGGGTTGCAACAGTCAAAGGGTTAAATAGGACTTAAATACGGCAAAATCACTGATGTGTAAATTGTTCTGTAACCACTAATTTTGCACCATCGTAACTCCATAAGTTTTCCATCAAATTTTGAACTTTTAACCCTTTGACTGTCGGAGACCCCTTTCTGAAACTGACATTTCATGTCGCAAAATATTCGAAAAAAAACAAAATTATATTTTCTTATCAAAATGTTAAGATTATTTTTCTGATTGTTTTTATCATAATTTTTTTTTTTTGTGATCAATACTTACCGAGATATAGAGGCGTAAAGTTGGCAGAAAATGAGCCGCGTATGGCAACAGCGGCGAATGCCGCTCACTCAGTAAATTTTTGTTTACTTCCATTCGTAGATTTCTTGTTTTTTTCACTATTTTCTTTTTTACGTAACTTATGTGGCCTGTGAGACCAAAGTAAGGTGCAATGTATATATATACACTCGTTGTATGCAACACAATATCATATAAACATTAGTATCTTTATATTGTTTACAAAACTTGTTTACACAAACAAACAATAAAAAAAAGTTAATTACTATTGTTCTATAATATATATACAAATGTACAGTCACTGGACACTTTCCTAGAACTCCTGCAGCTTGTGGAATTCTTTGAAACATGGGTATATGCACAGTGGTGTTTTATACTCCTCACACATAAAACGAGTGTCTCTGCATTTTTGTGGGCGTTTTGTGGTATGTGCACAGACAAAACACCTCTTCTGAGCACTTTTCTTGAAAGTTGTAGCAGGCAGTTGTATGGGGTATTGATCACCAGAGCTCAGACGAGAGGGCATGTGTTGATAATTTCGTGGGCACTGGTCAATTGCAGGTGTTGTTCCTTTGTACTTGAATATTATTTGTCTGATGACTGACAAACAAAATTCACCATATTTGGGTTTGTTGTTGGTCTTCAACTTGTACATGTTATAAGCATTCAGCATGGAAATGTCAAGAAGATGGAAAAAGAGTTTTATGTACCACTTATAACTCTTGCGGACACAATCAGCAAACCCAATCTGCATGTCACATTTGTCCACTAAGCGCATATTGAGGTTGTAGTCCATCACAGCTGCAGGTTTTAGAATGGGTTCATTGGTCTCTCTATTTTGCCTTTCACTGTCTACCATTTCGTGTCTGTGAATTGATGTCAACAATGTGACATCACGTTTGTCTTGCCACCGAAATGCCATGATGTCATTGGCAGCAAACACCAGCACTTCACCTCTACGAGTGCCAGCGTCGAACCTAGGCATATGTTTACGATTTCCACGCACTGTGCCACACACGTCTGTCATGTTCACTCCCAAGAAATCACTGAGTAAAGGGCTTGTGTACCAGTTATCAGTATATAATATATGCCCCTTACCAAGATATGGTTCCATCATTGTTCTAACCACATCACCAAAGATACCCAATAACTTCGTGGTATCTCTCAATGTATTACTGCCAGTGTACGCAATTAGATCCAGAACCAGACCACTTTTGCAATCACACAGTACAAA
Source organism: Cherax destructor (assembly GCA_009830355.1). Taxonomy (NCBI): domain Eukaryota; kingdom Metazoa; phylum Arthropoda; class Malacostraca; order Decapoda; family Parastacidae; genus Cherax; species Cherax destructor. Next base: position 6,855 of record WNWK01031005.1, read on the forward strand.
TAACTTTATACCAAAGCGTTTCCTCTTGCTTGGTATATACTGCTTGAATGACAGTCTGCCTTTGAACAAAATCAAAGACTCATCAATAACAAGCTTCCTGAAGGGATAAAAATACATACAGCACTATTGTTTCAGGTACATGAACACATTCCTGATCTTATATAACCTGTCGTTTCTGTCAGGCCTTGTTTTGTCTGAAGTGTAGCATACGTAACAGTAGCAGAAATCGATTCACTGGTATAATATCACTAAAACCTGGGGTTGAAATCAGGCGTTCTGTCGACCAGTATGTGGTGACAGTGTGCTTATACAGATGGGGCATAAGCATTATTGTGGCAAAGAACAAGTACATCTCTGCCACAGTTGTGTCCTTCCACTGGTGTAGCCGTGACCTTGGTGAAAGAAATGTGTTTGCCATGGTGTACTCATAGTATGTGTCGCTTTCCCTGACAATAATGTCCATCAGGGGTTCATCGAAGAATAACTGAAAGCATTCTAGTTCAGTGGCATTGTTCCATGCTGACTGCTTATAACATGTATAAGTTGAAAACCAACAACAAACCAAAATATGGTGAATTTTGTTTGTCAGTCATCAGACAAATACAGTGGACCCTCGGTTAACGAAAAAACTTCATCCCAGAAGCCTGCTCAAGTGCCATTACCGAACGAATTTACGTCCTTAAGAAATAATGTCACGTAGGTTAGTCTATTACAGACCCCCAAAAATACACTTCCACATGCACTTACAATATTATACTTACATAATTGTACAATTTCCGGGGTATTCGTTAACCGAGGGTCCACTGTAATATTCAAGTACCAAGGAACAACACCTGCAATAGACCAGCGCCCACGAAATTATCAACACATGCCCTCTCGTCTGAGGCCTGGTGATCACTACCCCATACAACTGCCGGCTACTACTATCAAGAAAAGTGCTCAGAAGAGGTGCTTTGTCTGTGCACATTCCACAAAACGCACACAAAAATGCAGAGACATTCGTTTTATGTGTGAGGAGTGTAAAACTCCACTGTGCATATACCCATGTTTCAAAAGAATTCCACAAGCTTCAGGAGTTTTAGGAAAGTGTCCAGTGACTGTACATTTGTATATACAGTGGTACCTCTACTTACGAGCAACTCAAAACTCAAACAATTATGTAAGTGTATTTTTGTAGGTGCTTTTGTAAGTGTATTTTTGGGGGTCTGAAATGGATTAACCTAATTTTCATTATTTCTTATGGGAAAAAATTCCTTCGGTATCAGCACTTGAATAGCCGACTGGAACAAATTTTGCTCGTAAGTAGAGTTACCACTGTATATTATAGAACAATAGTAATAAAAAAAAATTTGTATTGTTGGTTTGTGTAAACAAGTTTTGTAAACAATATAATGATGATAATGTTTGTGCTGTTATTGTGTTGCATACAACAAGTGTATATATGTACATTGCACCTTACTTTGGTCTCACAGGCCACATAAGTTACTTAGGAAAAAAAATGAAAAAACAAGAAATCTTCAAATGGGAGTAAATGAAAATATACCGGGTGAGCGGCATTAGCCGCTGTTGCCATACTCGGCTCATTTTCTACCAACTTTACGCCTCTATATCTCGGTAAGTACTGATCGTAAAAGTTTTTTTTTTAGGCTTTAAACAATCAGCAAAATAATCCTAACATTTTGGTAAGAAAAAATAATTTTTTTTTTTAATATTTCCCGACATCGAATGAAAGTTTCAGAAAGGGGCCTCCGACAGTCAAAGGGTTAAAGTAAGAGGCTTACGACTCCTTTTTTTTATCACAACTAACCTTAGATGCCATTGTAAACAAGAGAGAACAAGAGAGATGCAGAGAATGTAAACAAAGTGAACATGTAGTGGCAGTCAGACACATTTCATATGCATTCATTTCACATAATGCACGTGTATATGAAGCTTTTTTCCCCACAATACAAACACTTTACATTGTGCACAAGTTGTGTTCACGTTGGTGCAGTAGAGTACATAACAGCAACACTCCCATTCTCATGCAACACACCACTTTTAGAGTGAATGATGCTATGAGTGAAGGCATACAAAAGGAATATTTTTCTATAGTTAACCCGTTAACTTAGCGACATACTCGTTTACCGACGCCTCGGATTTACGACGGGCTCTCTGACCAGTATTCATACCTAAATAATGTATATTAAGAGCTGATTTCCTCTATTCTGTTTATTTCAATATACAGTACACTACTATATAAACATTTAAAAATATACCAGAAATGTTATAAATGGTGCAAAGGTGACATTAAAACAATATCAAAGATCGTTGACACAAACTCACTACCATTATAGTATGCTCCTCACTTAGCGACAAATTTGTTTAATGACATAGTTCTAGGAACAGAACTCTGTCGTTAAATGAGGAGAGGCTGTATACTGTACACAGCTTTGGTGTTGGACTAGAGAAAACAGAATTCTTGGTCACTACTACAAGCAGCCCAGCAACCACATCTCATATTTATGTCAATCTATTCTACTATGGTTTTATGTATTATGTTTATATGATATGTAGCTTGTTTCTTATATAATTTTGAAAAAATATCATAAGATTGATTAATGAAAACGTCTATATTAAAGTAATATACGACATTTAAAGTGCCCCAGAGCTATTATTATTATTACCACATCTTAACCCTTAAACTGTCCACACGTAGATCTACGTTCACCTGCGTACTGCTCCGAATATTTTGAAAAAAAACAAAATCATTTTCTTTTTTAATGAAGAGCGCATTTTTATAAACAGGACAGGCTAAAAAAACAAATTTAGGGCCAGTACTTACCGAGATATAAGCCCGCCAATTTGGTGCTGGATGCTCACCTAACGGCAACATCAAGTCCTGCCGCTTGCAGAAGTATTGCCGATATACTTTTTTCTAGTTTTTATTTTAATTTATATAATTTTTATGTTCTGATAATTACAATTTACAATAGTTCTTGTGATTTCATAGCCAATCTTTGTTCTAACACTAATATTAGGTACTGAAACAGTACTCAAATACAGTGGACCCCCGAGTTACGAGCACCTCGGAAATCGTACAATTATGTAAGTGTAATATTGTAAGTGCTTTTGTAAGTGTATTTTTGGGGGTCTGAAATGGACTAACCTACTTGACAATATTCCTTAAGAGAGAAAATTCGTTCGGTAATGGCACTTGAGCAACCTTCTGGAATGAATTATGCTCGTAACTCGGGGGTCCACTGTAGTCACAATCACACCAACAGGTGAACATTTTCACCTACCTTGGTCATTTACTATTGTCTATAAATATATACGAAGTATTTATAGGTCCCAGCAATGTTTTAGACATCCTGGAGTATATATGAAACTCCTTGAAGAATGGTGTTATGACAATTGCCAGATAACTACTGATAAGGCAGTGACATTGATGAATGAATGTGTGCAGGGAACCCTTGCTTTTTCACTCTGTATCTATCTGTCTGTCTGTCTGTCTATTTGTCTGTATCTGTCTGTCTATCTGTCTGTATCTGTCTGTCTAGCTCTGCTTATCTGTCTGCCTGTGTGCCTGGAGTATATGAAACTCCTTGAAGAATGGTGTGTCGACAAGTGTCAGATAACTCTTGACAGCCCAGTGACATTTGATAAATGTCAGCAGTGCTGGAGGGAACCCTCCCTTTTTCAATGTCTGTCTGTCTATCTGTCTGTCTATCTGTCTGTCTATCTGTCTGTCTATCTGTCTGTCTGTCTGCCTGTTTGTCTAGCTCTGCTTATGTCTGTCTAACTCTCCTTATCTGTCTTTCTGTCTGCCTGTGTGTGTGTCTTCCCGTCTGCTTGTCTCAGTCTCAGAGTGCAGCTCGTAAGCCAACAGGTATTATACACGATGCAGAAGTGACGATGCGTATTACTTGCCAGTCATGCTTATTATGTCTTACATCTACAAACATTGTATAGCGCTTTGCCTGGAATTTTTGGGTTATTCTAGGTAATTTACACTATGTATAATAACTGTACTTATGTGTACATGTGAGAGAGAGACAGAGATATAGGACATATAAATATAGATAGATATATAGACAGACAAAGATATAGACATATAGACAGAGTTATAGACAGATAGAGAGACTGCCAGAGACAGCCCAAGGCAGCCAGCCTGCAGAATACATAAGAACATAAGAAAGAAGGAACACTGCAGCAGGCCTACTGGCCCATGCAAGGCAGGTCCATGTCACCCCCCAGCTTAGACCAATGACCCACCTAGTCAGGTCACATCCTCTGAAGGAAGGAGCATGGCATCAGATCTAGTAACACAAGCTAGTCAGGTCCAACTCACACCCATCCACAGCCACTCATGTATTTATCTAACCTATTTTTACTTTCCTCTTATAAGGGAAGTGTTAATGCGACATGACATCAGTGAATACCTGGTGTTTGCCACACTATTTGCTCTAGCTGGCACTCAATTGAACTGGTGCTCCCACAAGGTACTAAGTGGTACCAGATTTTTTTAATACTGCGAACACTGAGGGCGCAGACCCATTCTCTCATGTCTAGGCGACTCAGGCCTATCGCACTAAATTTGAAGGAATGAAAAATAAAATGTAGATCTACGTTCAGTGCAGTACGCACGTGAACGTATATCTACGTGTGGACAGTTTAAGGGTTAAACACTAGTGAGACACTAAGTGATTTTAATGTGTACCTGCACGCCACCACAGGTACACATTACCCTTAAACTGTCCACAAGTAGATATACGTTCACGTGCGTACTGCCCGAACGTAGATCTACGTTTTATTTTTCATTCTTTCAAATTTAGTGGGATAGGCATGAGTCGCCTAGACATGAGAGAATGGATCTGCGCCCCCAGTGTGCGCAGTATTAAAAATCTGGGACCACTTTTCGATACCTTGTGGGAGCATCAAGCTTCAATTGATTGCCAGTAAGGTCAAATACTATGGAGCTGGTGGTGTAGTGGATCTGCTAGCTTCTATAGAGGAGCATTTACTTCAGTGAGGACTGACTGGGTGGGTGTGAGTTGGACCTGACTAGCTTGCTCAGGTTGATTCAGGGATGTGACCTGACTAGTCGGGTCATTGGTGCAAGCTGGGGTCATGGACTGCTCTCAGGCCTAGTGCTGCTAGTTTCTTACTTTCTTATGTTCTTATCTTGTCGCAAGCTGCTGGCTTTTTGTCTCTGGTTATCTTCTATCTGTCTATAACTTGTCTTATATTTTTGTCTGTCTATATCTTTGTCTGTCTATATCTTTGTCTGTCTATATCTTTGTCTGTCTATATCTTTGTCTGTCTATATCTTTGTCTGTCTATATCTTTGTCTGTCTATATCTTTGTCTGTCTATATCTTTGTCTGTCTATATCTTTGTCTGTCTATATCTTTGTCTGTCTATATCTTTGTCTGTCTATATCTTTGTCTGTCTATATCTTTGTCTGTCTATATCTTTGTCTGTCTATATCTTTGTCTGTCTATATCTTTGTCTGTCTATATCTTTGTCTGTCTATATCTTTGTCTGTCTATATCTTTGTCTGTCTATATCTTTGTCTGTCTATATCTTTGTCTGTCTATATCTTTGTCTGTCTATATCTTTGTCTGTATATCTTTGTCTGTCTATATATCTATCTATATCTATATGTCCTATATCTCTCTCTCTCTCTCTCTCACATGTACACATAAGTACAGTTATTATACATAGTGTAAATTACCTAGGATAACCCAAACATTCCAGGCAAAGTGCTATACAATGCTTGTAGATATAAGGCATAATAAGCATGACTGGCAAGTAATACGCATCGTCACTTCTGCATCGTGTATAATACCTGTTGGCTTACAAGCCGCACTCTGAGACTGAGACAAGCACATGGAAAGACACACACACAGGCAGACAGAAAGACAGATAAGCAGAGTTAGAGAGAAATAAGCAGAGCTAGACAAACAGACAGACAGATACAGGCAGACAGACAAACAGATAGACAGATAGACAGATAGACAGACAGGCAGACAGACAGACATTGAAAAAGGGAGGGTTCCCTCCAGCACTGCTGACATTTATCAAATGTCACTGGGCTGTCAAGAGTTATCTGACACTTGTCAACACACCATTCTTCAAGGAGTTTCATATACTCCAGGCACACAGGCAGACAGAAAGACAGATAAGCAGAGCTTGACAGACACAGACAGATACAGACAAACAGATTCATGCAGACAGATAGACAGACAGATAGACAGACAGACAGATAGATAGACAGAGAGATAGACAAACAGACAGACAGACAGATACAGAGTGAAAGAGCAAGGGTTCCATGCACACATTCATTCATCAATGTCACTGCCTTATCAGTAGTTATCTGGCAATTGTCATAACACCATTCTTCAAGGAGTTTCATATATACTCCTGGATGTCTAAAACATTGCTGGGACCTATAAATACTTCGTATATATTTATAGACAATAGTAAATGACCAAGGTAGGGGAAAATGTTCACCTGTTGGTTGTGATTGTGACTATTTGAGTACTATTTCAGTACATAATATTAGTGTTAGAACAAAGATTGGCTATGAAATCACAGGAACTATTGTAAATTGTAATTATCAGAACATAAAAATTATATAAATTAAAATGAAAACTAGAAAAAAAAGTATATCGGCAATACTTCTGCAAGCGGCAGGACTTGATGTTGCCGTCAGGTGAGCATCCAGCACTAAATTGGCGGGCTTATATCTCGGTAAGTACTGGCCCTAAATTTTTTTTTTTAGCCTATCCTCTTTATAAAAATGCGCTCTTCATTTAAATTTTTTTTTTTTTTTCAAAATATTCGGAGCAGTACGCAGGTGAACGTATATCTACGTGTGGACAGTTTAAGGGTTAAGTACAATTATAATTGATAATTATCAAAGTATACATAAAATATGCAATAACTTCAAAACACTTGAAATTTTGGAAAGTTTCCAGACATAATCAGCAGAGCTCACGAAGCATGTAAACAAATAGTGGTGTGCGGAGACCACAATAGCGAATCAGGGAGCCATATAAACCAAATTTTGGCTGTAATTTGAAATGTCCACATCAGCGAATTGGCGCCATGTTTTTCACTTTTCAGCATGAATGGGAATTTAACCCGCAATGTAGGCAGGGTTCTAATGTACACAAAGCAGTTGCAGTCAAGTGTTGAAACAATACAGATTTTTTAGCATTATGATAATGCACTTTACACAGTTATGGAAAACAAGTAAAAAAAGAAAAACAATAAATTAATCATACACATTTAATTCACTGTCAAAGAAGCGAAAAAGAAAAGTTTTGCTTTACTGAAATAATTCACAACTATCTCCATCATATATATCTGACAAAGAAAAGAAATTCATACCTCATCCATTTCTTTCTTAAAAGTGTTGAAAATCTTGTTTGATTTATCTAAAGTATTCTGGAAATCTTCATACTTCTCCATATATGAGTTTAGTTGCGTACGCAGACTGATCTCACTCATAGACATCTGTTGTATTTTATGCTGATAAGAAGCCACCTCCTGTAACATACAGTCAAGAGATACAGAAAAATCAGTTTGGTAAAATTACCCAACAATATAAATACTGAACCATCAGTTTTAAAACTCATCCAAAACCACTTTCTTCCATATTACTCTATCACCAATGTCACTGTTTTATTCTGTCAGTCTAGTCCAAATACAGTACAGTATAGAGTACAGTATACTACACTACACTGTCTCCATTATCACACAATGAAAACAATTAAATATTCTATTACTGAAAATATAAACATTTCCAATATTTTGTTATTCAATATATAGCATCTATTACACACTTGTACCCATGTGAGAAATGTCTCACACTGCCCTGGAGTACATTGTGAGAAACATGTCTCACACTGCCCTGGAGTATATTGTGAGGAACATGTCTCACACTGCCCAGGAGTACACTGTGAGGAACATGTCTCACACTGCCCTGGAGTACACTGTGAGGAACATGTCTCACACTGCCCTGGAGTACACTGTGAGGAACATGTCTCACACTGCCCTGGAGTACACTGTGAGGAACATGTCTCACACTGCCCTGGAGTACACTGTGAGGAACATGTCTCACACTGCCCTGGAGTACACTGTGAGGAACATGTCTCACACTGCCCTGGAGTACACTGTGAGGAACATGTTTCACACTGCCCTGGAGTACACTGTGAGGAACATGTCTCACACTGCCCTGGAGTACACTGTGAGGAACATGTCTCACACTGCCCTGGAGTACACTATGAGGAACATGTCTCACACTGCCCTGGAGTACACTGTGAGGAACGTCTCACACTGCCCTTGATTACACTATGAAGAACATGTACTGTATCACACTGCCCTGGAGTACATTGTGAGAAACATCTCTCACACTGCTCTGGAGTACATTATGAGAAACACCTCTCACACTGCCCTGGAGTATATTGTAAGAAATATTTATCACACTGCCCTGAAGTACATTATGAGAAACATCTCTCACACTGCCCTGGAGTACATTATGAGAAACATCTCTCACATTGCCCTGGAGTACATTATGTGTGGAAAATATTGGGTATTTTCCGAAAGTTATACAGCGGTCCCTCGGTTTTCGTGCATCTCCAAACTCGAACATTTATGTAAGTGTATTTTCGTAAGTGCTGTTGCAAGTGTATTTTTGGGGGTCTGAAATAGACTAACCTACGTGACATTATTTCTTAAGGAAGTAAATTCGATCGGTAATGGCACTTGAACAGCATTCTGGAACAAATTTTCGGCAAAAACCGAGGGACCACTGTATTCGATAAACTTTCCAATGTGGAGCGAGACCATTAATGTGCTGTTGTTAGTTTAACATTTATCTGGGCATGAAATTAGAACCATCAGACAGGCATGGGCAGAGGGAAGTGTGGAAGGGGATGGGGATTCAAGGGTAGAGCGAGAAAGGGAAGACCTAAGGCTTGGGTGTCTTCCGAGATGGCATCAGGAATCTGGCGTTTCCGCCAACCAGACAGTGATTAGCGGCCGCACTTCGTAATATAAAGTGTTATCAATGTGTTCAACGTGTAATGTGGGACATTCAGTCCGGGAAGCCCGGTCAAATGGTGATAATTGGTGAAATAATGAATGACACCGGCAGAGTGAGTCTTTGATCGGTAGGCCTAATCATGGCTCGAGTGGTGTGATTACTCAACTTGGTGAAGTCGAAACCCTGATCCTGGGTGACTTTCATGGTGTAAGTGATGTGAATCATTGTCATGGGAATAGTGAATCAGCATTATAAGGAATTAGAGGGGAAGGAAATAGAGCGTGTGCTGTCGGGTGAGGGATGCCACCCGGGGCCGCCATTTTGGGTACATCAGAATGGTAACGGGTTGTCATTTTCATCTCGACTTATCAACGTCGAAATTTGATGAAGTGTACATTAATGAGGGTAAACCAGTGAAACATTAAATTGTCGTGTGAACTAAAGAGGATTTGGTGATGTTAATATCACGAGAGAGAATGAGTGCAGTGATACTCGGCAGCATTCTCCTAACGACCGCATGTTGACCTCACGATTCTGTCCCGAGAATTGTAGAGGTGTCAAGAAGTCGATACTTCTATATCGGACAACCAATCCACCATCATCGTCTTGCCATGAGCATAATCGCTACCGAGCAAGACAACGAGATCCATCGGAGGAAGACTGCCGAGAGGACTGTCTCCTCCCCACAGTAAGTATCTTTATTGTTGTAGCTGTATCGCTGGCCAGTAGATAGGTTGCAATGATGAATATATGCTGTGGCTATGTCAATGATCTCCAACGAACATCAATGACATGGGGTGAGTGATGGTCATGTTATGTTAATGTGTGTACTCTCTTCCTTCTCTTTCTATTCAATCCAATACTAAAATATACAGTCCACAACCATTATTGTATCGTATGTAACAGTGCGATCTATTGTAATTTATTAAACTGGTCCAGAGTGGAGTGGGTCTAGTGTGAGAATATCGAAGGGACCCTTTGGACGTGACCAGGAGTTGGTCAAGTTTTCTCACACGCCTCATGGGGATAACCGTGGTAAAATTATATTAGACGGTCACCTCCCGTTGAGATTATCTGTTTGTAAGTGGCGGTGAAGTCCATACAGGTAGTCTCACAATTCCCCACATCTGCCCGTTGGTCCTTTCTGAACCGGATGTGATTAGTGAATTAATCATTGTTGAATTAATTATTTAATAATTAAGTGACTGATTGTAGAAATTGAGTATAGAGTACACAGATTTAATTAATTGTGTGGTGGATTGTAATTAGTCCAATTACAGTGGTACCCCGACTTACGATGGTCCCCAAACTCACCCTTTTATGTAAGTTTATTTTTTTAAATGCTTTTGTAAGTGTAATTTTGGGGGTCTAAAAGGACTAGTCTATTTTACATCATTTCTTATGGAGATAAATTCGTTTGGTAATGGCACTTGAACAGCATTCTGGAATGAAAAAATATCGTAAGTCGGGGTACCACTGTAATTGCTAGCACATGTGTCGCTACGATTTGTGCAAGAGTAAGGTGAGAATCACCTCTATAAAGGATTTACTTAATTTTTACCATCAGTGGTTATTAATTCTATAACCATTGCTGAATCTGATGGAGTTGATACGGCTGGCAAGCCCAGGGATAATAAAGGGTCTATTTAATTTGTACCCTCAGAGGTTATTGATTCTATAACCATTGCTGAATCTGATGGAGTTGATGCGGCTGGCAAGTCCAGGGATAATAAAGGGTTTATTAAATTTGTACTCTCAGTGGTTATTGATTCTATAACCATGGCTGGATCTGGTGAAGTTGCTGCGGCTGGCAAGCCCAGGGAGAATAATGTGAAACTGGCACCCTCCGTAGTAAACAATGACTCGGTGGGACCAATAAGTGTTTTGATAGGCAGTGACTATTATGCCACCTTCGTGAAGGGTATGACGAAGAAAGGTGGTGTCACTCTTCTCAACACTGGTGCAGGCCATGTAATTTATGGCAGGCTTCCTTGCAGTAATGAATGACTGGAGGAAGCCATAAATACAGTCACGGTGTGTCTTACGCATGGAGCATCACCCCAGTATACATATTCTTCTGTAGAGAACGCTGTTGAGCCAGTGCATAAATTGTGGGAACTGGACAGCATCGGGATCAATGTAACTGAAGAAAGTCCAGATGACTCCTTCACTCAGGAACAATACCTGAAGAATGTTAAATTTAAGTCTGGACAATACTGGGTGCGACTCCCATGGAAGCTGAACCATCCGAAATTACCTACTAATTACCGGATGGCGTATGGACAATTAAAGGCCCAGCTCCACGAACTGAGTAAGACACCAGAATTGTTGACTGCTTTGAGGATTGTGTTTAATTGTAGTGCCAGGGGTAATAAACATGTACCTAGCCTGAATGATTGTTTAATGACTGGTCCGTCGCTGACGGAAAAACTGGGAGATGTATTATTGAATTTCAGAGTTAAGAATTATGCCTTTACGGCAGACATAAGTAAAGCTTTCCTGAGAGTGGGATTGCAAGAAACGGATTGGGATTACACACGATTCCTGTGGCCAGAGGATCCTAGCAATCCACTTAGTCCGCTGAAAACCTTCTGATTCAGAAGTGTTTTGTTTGGCGCTACTTCCAGTCCGTTCCTACTTCAAGCGACGATAAATGCACATCTTAAACGTACAGGTGGTCCATTGAGCGAAATAATGGGTAAACAATTCTATGTGGACAATTTCCTGGGTGTGACGTCAACCGAAGAGGAACTAATGAGGATATATGAAGGGGCTAATGCCATAATGCAAGGTGCAAATATGCCTCTCAGGGAGTGGAACAGTAATTCGTCCAGGCTAAAGGACTGAATAAATAAAGACAATCCCGGAGATGGAGTCTCGGGGTGTAGCAATGTATTGGGACTGACTTGGGATACTGAGAGGGACTTGTTATTGTTAAAGCCTAATAATTATAGTATGCCCAATAAATTAACTAAGAGAGTCCTACTTGCTGAAGTCTCAAAATGCTTCGATCCACTAGGCTTAGTGGCACCTCTTACAATCTGAGGGAAATTATTGATACAAGAGGCATGGAAGCAAAAGTGTGCTTGGGATGAAACCCTGCCTGGGGAATTCGTTAACAGGTGGGAAGAATTAATTGGTGTTTATGAGAAGATTCCAATGTTGGAGTTCCCATGTCAGACGGCGAATCAAGAAGGGACTAATATACTCCACATTTTTTGCGATGCTTCTAAATTGGCGTATGGAGCAGTCTCTTATTTTCAATGTGATAAAGATATTTCTCTTGTCATGTCTAAAGCTAAAGTGGCTCCAATAAAATTACGTACCTTACCTCAGTTGGAATTAACAGCCATTTATGTGTGCGTCAAATTAGCTGATTACATATGGAGTAAATTGCCGGAGATAAATATTAGCGACTCCATAATTTGGTCTGATAATGAGGTATCCTTGCAGTGGATTCGTAACGAAAACAGCAAGATTGTGTATGTGCAAAATAGAGTCGCGGAAATTAACCAGATGCTGGGCCAGCTTAAGTTAACTTTTAATCACATACCGGGAGAGGAGAATCCAGCTGACTTCTTGTCTCGAGGGTTGACTTATGCGAAATTTGTGAAGACTTTATCGTGGTTTAACCCTTTGGGGGTCGACAGGCCTTCTCGGAAACATGTTCTCAGGGTCGAAAATTTTTTGAAAAAAAAAAAAATATGGAATGATAGAGAATCTTTTTCCGATCATAACACCACCAAAATTATGAAATTTGATCGAAAACTAACGGAATTATGCTTTCACGAAGTTAGCGGTATCGATGACATTTACGCATCAGCGATTTCACCCATTTTGAGCCCTCTTTTCGGCAAATTCCAATGTTTCAGACTACTAAAATTATAGCTATTTCGCTAGAACTCCATTTCTTCTATCAATTGAGTACAAGAAACCGCCTATTTACCAATTTCAACTACCCAAAATAGTGGTCAGAAAATGGCAATTTGGCCAATTTCACACAAATTTCAAACGATGCCAATTTCAAAATAGCGTCCAGAATAAACAAGGCAGACATTCCTGGCACTAAAATAACATCTTCTCTGTTCATTAGTCATGTCTCCAAACCCCTCTTACATTACTGTTGATTTTCATTTTGAATTTTTATTCTCACAAAAAATAGAAGATTTATTGTTATGTATACAACTGCATCATCGTAAAAATGGTATAAATAATATCAGAGCACTTGTGCATGAATATTAGACTCGCCAGTTGATGTTGAAGTGGAATAATGACAATATACTGGTATGAATGCGTGGGTGGCGGTCGCTCGCTTGTAAATAATAGCACACTCATGCTGAGTGGAGTGCCCGGGCCCAGCTGGGTCACGTGTACGCGTCCGGGACAAATCGCCAACTCCGAGCGGATTCGTTAATACCGAGCCAAAATTCTCGTGAAAAAACTGGTCGAACACCGATTTGGACGAACTCCGACGGCGTCGAATACCGGGGGTTGACTGTACAATGAATTAGCAGGGACAACTGAATGTCTAGTCAAATTAATTTGGTGTGTTTTAGTACTAGAAATTTTAAACCCATGAGTAGTGGCCCAATTCGAAACATGGTTGACTGCATGCTAGAGAGAAACTGCAATGAGGCGACAGTCGTCACCTGCACAAGCTATAGCAAATTCATCAACATAGAGTGATGACCAAATATTAGATGGAAGAATAGATGCCAGATCATTTATAGCAAGGAGAAAAAGTGTGGTGCTCAGGACACATCCCTGGGGGACACCCTCACCTTGGACAAAGTCTGGGGTAAGCAGATTATTAACCCAAAAACAAAAATCTCTCTCAGATAAGAAGTTCTTAAGGAAAAATGGCAGATTGCCTAGGAGGCCTAAGGAGTGGGCCTGGGTCAAGATGTTCTATCTCCAAGTTGTGTCAAATGCCTTCTCAAGATCAAAAAAGATGGTGATAACTGAATGGTTATTGGCAAAGGCGTTACGAACATATGTATCTAAGCGAAGTAAGGCGTCAATAGTAGAACGGCTCTTACGAAAGCCATATTGACTAGTGGAGAGACTATTGTGTGTCTCTAAATACCACATCAAACATCTATTTACCAGACATTCCATCATCCTGCAAACTGCACTGGTCAGAGCAATGGGACGATAGTTAGAGACATCGTGTCCCGTAGTACCTGGTTTAAGGAAAGGGAGAACAATGGCAGATTTCCACAGCTGGGGAAGAACTTGCGACCAAATAAGATCAAATAGGTGTAAAAGAACAGCAAGGACTGGCTGATGTAAATGCTGTAGCATACGAATACGAATGCTGTCATGCCCAGCTGCCGATGATCGGCAAGAAATGTGTGTTGACTCCAATTCCAGAAGTGGAAAAAGCACATTATAAGACTCTTCCCTGCTAGAAGAAAAGTATAAGGGCTCAAACTCTCTGGCAAACTTGGAGGAAAGTAACAAGGAGCATAGAAGAAGCCCCTGAGAGATACGGACAAGATGAGTGCCAATTGCAGTGGCAATGGTAAGAGGGTTTGCTATAGTGACACCGGCAACCCAAAGAATGGGAGCCAGATTGGGAGAGTATTTGCCACTCAGTTTCCGTACTTTTTTCCAGACTGCACTCATAAAGGAAGCCGAAGTGACAGCAGAAACATAATCCTGCCAGCAAGTGCATTTAGCTTCACGGATGACATGGCGGGCAACCCCTCTAGTCTGCTTAAAATCAAGGAGTCACTCTGTGGTTCTACTGTACTGATATCTGCCCCACACAGCAAATTTCAAACGTACTGCACGAGCACAAGCTCCACCCCAAAGCATGCACTTCTGAGAATGCCTGCTCGAGATTTGGGGAATAGAATGTGAAGCCACAGTTAAAACTGAGGGTGAGAAGATATGTAACAGCTCATGAGTGGAGGACAAAGAAGGATCCTCATTAGAAGCAGTTTGACGCAAGTAAAGGTCCCAATTCGCTTGGTCAAATTGCCAGCGTGAACTGTGAGAAAGTAGTGAATACGAATGAGAAGTAAGGAGGACTGAAAAATGATCGCTGTTATACAAGCCCGAGAGGACAGACCAGGTAAAGTCTAGTGCAGTTGATGAAGAGCAAACCAAGAGATCGATGCAAAAGTGAAAATGGTAAGCATTAAAATTGCCGAGTAACAGAAGAGGTGGCGGTAAGGAAGAAACCATAAATGTAACATCCAGGATAGAAAATGCCCGAGAAGACAAATACAAAGACCAGATTGTATACCACTTATTCAAGTAGATGCGTGCTGCAGTGTAATGCAGTGAAGTATGAACAAAGAGCTGATGGTATGGTATACCGGTGTGTATAAGAAGTGCACTTTCATTAAACCTTTCAGGGTCCAAGGCCATTTTTGGAAGAGGTGCACCAGTGTCCAAGAATTTAAAAAAAAAATAATTCTTATTTTTTCTTATGAAATGGTAGAGAATCTTTTTCTGAAGGTAATAAAACAAAAAGTACGAAATTTGATTGAAAATTGACGAAATTATGCTCTCACGAATTTTGATGTGTCAGCAATATTTACGCATCGGCGATTTTGCCGACTTTGACTCCCATTTTAGGCCAATTACATTATTCCAATCGACCAAATTCTCAGCTATTTCACTAGTATTACTTCTATTCTATCAATTGAGCACAAGAAATCGCCCAGTCAACTGTTTCAACTACAAAATAAAGTGATTGGAAATTGGTAATTTAACTCAAAGTTCAAAATATTCCAATTTCAAAATAGGGTATAGAATAAACAATGCAGGCATTCCTGGCACTAAACTAACATTTCCTCTGTTCATTAGTTACGTTTTCAGTCTTTACAAATTAATTCCATTTTGATTTTTTATTCACATAATGAATTTTTATTCAAACCAAAAAATGGAAGATTTAATGTTATGCAATATTGTAATAATTGTACAAATAATATCACCACATTTGTGAACGTATATTAGACCCACCATCTAGCACGTATTAGACATGTGAGGTCATTTGTTTACTCTTGAACATAGGCAAAAAATTAACATTTCCGCTATTTTGAGCTCAGTTTCAAGCCATTTAAATTACTAAAACCAATCAAAATCATCTCTATATCTGTAATATATCTTCCATTCTATCAAATGAGACCATGAAATCG
>WNWK01031006.1:0-23040 GCA_009830355.1 Cherax destructor
AGGTTGGATAAATTCATGAGTGAGAGGGGTTGGATTTGGGAGTGGGACTCGCACTTGAGTTAATAGAATCTTCAAAGCTTATTTCTTGGGTAGAATTGAAAATTAGGTTGGGCAATTATTCTGTTAGTGGGATGGATTGTGAAGGACCTACCTAGTATGGGCCAACAGGCCTGCTGCAGTGTTCCTCCTTTCTTATGTTCTTATTTCTTGGGGAGCATTGAAAATTGGGTTGAGCAAATATTCTGTTAGTGGGACGGATTGTGAAGGAGCTGCCTAGTATGGGCCAACAGGCCTGCTGCAGTGTTCCTCCTTTCTTATGTTCTTATGTAAGTTCTATGACATCTATGTTTGAATCAATTATCCTACCTATCTTTGTGTCGTCGGCGAATTTGCTCATATCACTAGTAATTCCCTCATCAAGGTCATTGATATATATTATAAATAACAATGGGCCTAAGACTGATCCCTGTGGAACACCACTTGTTACAAGTCCCCATTCGGATTTAACCCCATTTATGCACACTCTCTGCTTCCTATTGGTGAGCCATGACTCGATCCATGACAGCACTTTTCCCCCAATGCCATGAGCTGCCACTTTCTTTAACAGTCTCTGGTGCGGTACTCTATCAAAAGCCTTACTAAAGTCTAAATAAACAATATCGAATTCTTTATCGTGATCAACAGCCTCAAAAGCTTTACTGAAGAAGGTTAATAAATTAGATAGGCAGGAACGGCCCCTCGTGAATCCATGCTGGGTATCATTAATCAAATCATGGTTATCTAGATGGCTTCTAATAATATCAGCTATAATTGACTCTAGTAATTTGCCTACAATTGAGGTCAGGCTTATTGGGCGGTAGTTTGACGGTAGTGACTTGTCCCCTGCTTTAAAAATAGGAATTACATTAGCTATCTTCCACATATCAGACACTACACCTGTTTGAAGAGATAAATTAAAAATGTTAGATATTGGTTCACAGAGTTCCATTTTGCATTCCTTAAGAACCCTTGCAAAAAGCTCATCAGGACCAGGCGATTTATTTTGTTTCAGTCGGTCCAGCTGTTTCATAATCATTTCGCTAGTGACTGTGATATTACATAATTTATCTTCTTCTGGGCCTCTGTAAAAATTAATTACTGGGATATTATTAATGTCTTCCTGTGTGAAAACCGAGAGAAAATAATTATTAAAAATAGAGCACATATCATTCTCCTTGTCAGTAAGAATAGAAATGACCCAAAATGGATGAATAATAGGCTCAAATATCTTTTAGGGCAGAAGAAAGGAATTTATAGGCGTATCAAAAGAGGTGAGGGTCATCTTATGAATCAGTATATTGACATTAAGAGGGACGTTAAAAAGGGGATAAGAAAAGCTAAGCGGACTACGAAATTAAAGTTGCTAGGATTCGAAAACTAACCCAAAAAGTTTTTTCCAGGTGTATAGAACAAAAGTTAGAGATAAGATAGGTCCCCTTAAAAATAATTATGGGTATCTTACTGACAAAGAGAATGAAATGTGCTCTATTTTTAATAATTATTTTCTCTCGGTTTTCACTCAGGAAGACACTAATAATATCCCAAGAATTAGGTATTTTAGTGGGCCTGAAGAAGATAAATTATAAGAACATAACATAAGAAAGGAGGAACACTGCAGCAGGCCTGTTGGCCCATTCTAGGCAGGTCCTTCACATTCCATCCCACTAACAATATTTGTTCAACCTAATTTTCAATGCTACCCAAGAAATAACTTTGATAATTTTATTTACTCATGTGCAATTTCTACTCAAATCCAACCCCTTTCACTCATGAATTTATCCAACCTAAATTTAAAACTACCCAAGGTCCTTGCTTCAATAACCCTACTAGGCAGACTGTTCCACTCATCAACTACCCTATTTCCAAACCAATACTTTCCTATATCCTTTCTAAATCTAAACTTATCTAACTTGAATTCATTATTGCGGGTTCTCTCTTGGAGAGATACCCTCAAGACCTTATTTATATCCCCTTTGTTAATACCCATTTTCCACTTGTATACCTCGATCATGTCTCCCCTCATTCTACGTCTTACAAGTGAATGTAATTTAAGGGTCTTCAATCTTTCTTCGTAAAGAAGATTTCTAATGCTATGTATTAATTTAGTCATTCTACGCTGAATGTTTTCTAACGAATTTATATCCATTCTGTAATATGGAGACCAGAACTGAGCTGCGTAATCTAGGTGAGGCCTTACTAATGATGTATAAAGCAGTAATATAACCTCTGGACTTCTGTTGCTAACACTTCTTGATATAAATCCCAGTAATCTATTTGCCTTATTACGTACGCTAGGCATTGCTGTCTTGGTTTAAGGTTGCTGCTTACCATCACCCCCAAGTCCTTCTCAATCTGTATGGCTAAGTTCTACGTTATTTAACTTATAAGTGCTTGGGTTAAGAACATAAGAACATAAGAAATGAGGAACACTGCAGCAGGCCTGTTGGCCCATACTAGGCAGGTCCTTCACAATCCGTCCCACTAACAGAATATTTGCTCAACCCAATTTTCAATGCTACCCAAGAAATAAGCTTTGACAATTCTACCCACTCATGGGCGAGTCCCACTCAAATCCAACCCCTCTCACTCATGAATTTATCCAACCTAAATTTGAAACTACCCAAGGTCCTAGCTTCAATAACCCTACTAGGAGACTGTTCCACTCATCAACTACCCTATTTCCAAACCAATACTTTCCTATATTCTTTCTAAATCTAAACTTATCTAACTTGAATCCATTATTGCGGTTCTCTCTTGGAAGATATCCTCAAGACCTTATTTATATCCCTTGTTAATACCCATTTTCCACTTGTATACCTCGATCATGTCTCCCTCATGCAATAACTGAGACATGGTTTAATATGAAAATCGGGACTTGCCTGCCGAATGTCACATTCAGGGTTTTAAATTGTTCCAGTAGACAGAAGTATCGGGAAAGGGGGTGGGGTGGCACTCTATGTCCGTGATCATTTAAATTGTTGCATAAAAACGGGTATAAAGTCTGAATTAACACATACAGAGTCTGTCTGGATAGAATTTTCAGAGGGGTGTGAAAAATTGATTTTAGGCGTGATTTACCGTCCTCCAAACTTAGATAGGGAACAAGGGAGACTACTTTGGGAGGAAATTGTTAAGGCCACAAGACACGATAACGTAGTAATTTAGGGACTTTAACTTTAGTCAGATTGATTGGAATTTCATGACAGGGAATTTAGAATCTAACGACTTTTTAGAAGTAGTTCAGGATTGCTTTTGAAGCAGTTTGTAACAGAACCTACAAGGGGAAATAACCTACTTGACTTGGTTCTGGCAAGCAAGGAAACCCTTGTTAATAATTTAGAAATTACAGAGGAACTCGGCTCAAGCGACCACAAGTCAATTACCTTTAGCATTGAATGGATGTATGATAGTAGGGATAATTCAGTAATGGTCCCAGATTTTCGCTTAGCAGATTATAATGGACTTAGAGAACACTTATCAACTGTGGACTGGGGTGAAGAAGAGAGGTATCAATATGACAGTTTTCTTAACACTATACAGGCTGCCCAAAGAACATTTATCCCGTATAAAGAAATTAGATCAAGTAGAAATGACCCAAAATGGATGAATAATAGGCTCAAATATCTTTTAGGGCAGAAGAAAGGAATTTATAGGGCATAAAAGAGGTGAGGGTCATCTTATAAATCAGTATACTGACATTAAGAGGGACGTTAAAAGGGAATAAGAAAAGCTAAACGGGACTATGAAATTAAAGTTGCTAGGGATTCAAAAACTAACCCAAAAAGTTTTTTCCAGGTTTATAGAACAAAAGTTAGGGATAAGATAGGTCCCTTAAAAATAACTTTGGGCATCTTACTGACAAGGAGAATGATATGTGCTCTATTTTTAATAATTATTTTCTCTCGGTTTTCACACAGAAAGACATTAATAATATCCCAGTAATTAATTTTACAGAGGCCCAGAAGAAGATAAATTATGTAATATCACAGTCACTAGCGAAATGATTATGAAACAGCTGGACCGACTGAAACAAAATAAATCGCCGGGTCCTGATGAGCTTTTGCAAGGGTTCTTAAGGAATGCAAAATGGAACTCTGTGAACCAATATCTAACATTTTTAATTTATCTCTTCAAACAGGTGTAGTGTCTGATATGTGGAAGATGGCTAATGTAATTCCTATTTTTAAAGCAGGGGACAAGTCACTACCGTCAAACTACCGCCCAATAAGCCTGACCTCAATTGTAGGCAAATTACTAGAGTCAATTATAGCTGATATTATTAGAAGCCATCTAGATAACCATAATTTGATTAATGATACCCAGCATGGATTCACGAGGGCCGTTCCTGCTATCTAATTTATTAACCTTCTTCAGTAAAGCTTTTGAGGCTGTTGATCACGATAAAGAATTCGATATTGTTTATTTAGACTTTAGTAAGGCTTTTGATAGAGTACCGCACCAGAGACTGTTAAAGAAAGTGGCAGCTCATGGCATTGGGGGAAAAGTGCTGTCATGGATCGAGTCATGGCTCACCAATAGGAAGCAGAGAGTGTGCATAAATGGGGTTAAATCCGAATGGGGACTTGTAACAAGTGGTGTTCCACAGGGATCAGTCTTAGGCCCATTGTTATTTATAATATATATCAATGACCTTGATGAGGAATTACTAGTGATATGAGCAAATTCGCCGACGACACGAAGATAGGTAGGATAATTGATTCAAACATAGATGTCATAGAACTTCAGGAAGATTTAGACAAACTTAATTCGTGGTCAGAAAAGTGGCAGATGCAGTTCAATGTAGATAAATGCAAGGTTATGAAGCTCGGGAGTGTCCATAACCCAAGCACTTATAAGTTAAATAACGTAGAACTTAGCCATACAGATTGCGAGAAGGACTTGGGGGTGATGGTAAGCAGCAACCTTAAACCAAGACAGCAATGCCTAAGCGTACGTAATAAGGCAAATAGATTACTGGGATTTATATCAAGAAGTGTTAGCAACAGAAGTCCAGAGGTTATATTACAGCTTTATACATCATTAGTATGGCCTCACCTAGATTACGCAGCTCAGTTCTGGTCTCCATATTACAGAATGGACATAAATTCGTTAGAAAACATTCAGCGTAGAATGACTAAATTAATACATAGCATTAGAAATCTTCCTTACGAAGAAAGATTGAAGACCCTAAAATTACATTCACTTGTAAGACGTAGAATGAGGGAGACATGATCGAGGTATACAAGTGGAAAATGGGTATTAACAAAGGGATATAAATAAGGTCTTGAGGATATCTCTCAAGAGAACCCGCAATAATGGATTCAAGTTAGATAAGTTTAGATTTAGAAAGGATATAGGAAAGTATTGGTTTGGAAATAGGGTAGTTGATGAGTGGAACAGTCTGCCTAGTTGGGTTATTGAAGCTAGGACCTTGGGTAGTTTCAAATTTAGGTTGGATAAATTCATGAGTGAGAGGGGTTGGATTTGAGTGGGACTCGCGCATGAGTGGGTAGAATTGTCAAAGCTTATTTCTTGGGTAGCATTGAAAATTGGGTTGAGCAAATATTCTGTTAGTGGGACGGATTGTGCAGGACCTGCCTAGTATGGGCCAACAGGCCTGCTGCAGTGTTCCTCCTTTCTTATGTTCTTATGTTCTTATGTTCATTCTACGTCTTACAAGTGAATGTAATTTTAGGGTCTTCAATCTTTCTTCGTAAGGAAGATTTCTAATGCTATGTATTAATTTAGTCATTCTACGCTGAATGTTTTCTAACGAATTTATGTCCATTCTGTAATATGGAGACCAAAACTGAGCTGCGTAATCTAGGTGAGGCCTTACTAATGATGTATAAAGCTGTAATATAACCTCTGGACTTCTGTTGCTAACACTTCTTGATATAAATCCCAGTAATCTATTTGCCTTATTACGTACGCTTAGGCATTGCTGTCTTGGTTTAAGGTTGCTGCTTACCAACACCCCCAAGTCCTTCTCGCAATCTGTATGGCTAAGTTCTACGTTATTTAACTTATAAGTGCTTGGGTTATGGACACTCCCGAGCTTCAGAACCTTGCATTTATCTACATTGAACTGCATCTGCCACTTTTCTGACCACGAATTAAGTTTGTCTAAATCTTCCTGAAGTTCTATGACATCTATGTTTGAATCAATTATCCTACCTATCTTCGTGTCGTCGGCGAATTTGCTCATATCACTAGTAATTCCCTCATCAAGGTCATTGATATATATTATAAATAACAATGGGCTAAGACTGATCCCGTGGAACACCACTTGTTACAATTCCCCATTCGGATTTAACCCCATTTATGCACACTCTCTGCTTCCTATTGGTGAGCCATGACTCGATCCATGACAGCACTTTTCCCCCAATGCCATGAGCTGCCACTTTCTTTAACAGTCTCTGATGTGGTACTCTATCAAAAGCCTTACTAAAATCCAAATAAACAATATCGAATTCTTTATCATTATCAACTGCCTCAAAAGCCTTACTGAAAAAAATTAATAAATTAGATAGGCAGGAACGGCCCCTCGTGAATCCATGCTGGGTATCATTAATCAAATTATGGTTATCTAGATGGCTTCTAATAATATCAGCTATAATTGACTCTAGTAATTTGCCTACAATTGAGGTCAGGCTTATTGGGCGGTAGTTTGACGGTAGTGACTTGTCCCCTCCCCGAGCTTTAGAACTTTGCATTTATCTACATTGAACTGCATCTGCCATTTTTCTGACCAGGAATTGAGTTTGTCTAAATCCTCCTGTAGTTCACTGACATCTACGTCTGAATCGATTATCCTACCTATCTTCGTGTCATCAGCGAATTTGCTCATATCACTAGAAATTCCCTCGTCAAGGTCATTTATATATATTATAAACAACAACGGGCCCAAAACCGATCCCTGAGGAACGCCACTTGTTACAGATCCCCACTCCGATTTAACCCCATTTATGCACACCCTCTGCTTCCTATTGGTGAGCCATGACTCGATCCATGACAACACTTTTCCCCCAATGCCATGAGCAGCCACTTTCTTTAACAGTCTCTGATGTGGTACTCTATCAAAAGCCTTACTAAAATCCAAATAAACAATATCGAATTCTTTATCATTATCAACTGCCTCAAAAGCCTTACTGAAAAAAAATAATAAATTAGTTAGGCAGGAACGGCCCCTGGTGAATCCATGCTGAGTATCATTAATCAAATTATTCCTATCGAGATGGCTTCTTATGTTATCAGCTATAATCGACTCTAGTAATTTGCCTACAATTGATGTTAGACTTATTGGGCGGTAATTTGATGGTAACGACTTGTCCCCTGCTTTAAAAATAGGAATTACATTAGCCATCTTCCACGTATCCGGCACTACACCTGTTTGAAGAGATAGGTTTAAAATGTTAGTTAAGGGTTCACAGAGTTCTATTTTGCATTCCTTAAGAACCCTTGAAAAAGCTCATCAGGGCCTGGCGATTTATTTTGCTTCAAACGGTCTATCTGTTTGATAACCTTTTCGCTAGTGACTGTGATACTACATAATTTATCTTCTTCAGGCCCACTAAAATACCTAATTCTTGGGATATTATTAGTGTCTTCCTGAGTGAAAACCGAGAGAAAATAATTATTAAAAATAGAGCACATTTCATTCTCTTTGTCAGTAAGATACCCATAATTATTTTTAAGGGGACCTATCTTATCTCTAACTTTTGTTCTATACACCTGGAAAAACTTTTTGGTTAGTTTTCGAATCCTAGCAACTTTAATTTCGTAGTCCGTTTAGCTTTTCTTATCCCTTTTAACGTCCCTTTTAATGTCAATATACTGACTCATAAGATGACCCTCACCTCTTTTGATACGCCTGTAAATTCCTTTCTTCTGCCTAAAAGATATTTGAGCCTATTATTCATCCATTTTGGGTCATTTCTATTCGATCTAATTTCTTTATATGGGATAAATGTTATTTGGGCAGCATGTATAGTGTTCAGAAAACTGTCATATTGATAGCTCTCTTCATTACCCCAGTCCACAGATGATAAGTGTTCTCTAAGTCCATTGTAATCTGCTAAGCGAAAATCTGGGACCGTTACTGAGTTATTCGTACTATGAAACTTCCATTCAATGCCAAGGTAATTGATTTGTGGTCGCTTAGCTGCGAGTTCCTCTGTAATTTCTAAATTATTAACAAGGGTTTCCTTGTTTGCCAGAACTAAGTCAAGCAGGTTATTTCCCTTGTAGGTTCTGTCACAAACTGCTTCAAAAACAATCTTGAACTACATCTAAGAAGTCGTTAGATTCTAAATTCCCAGTCAAAAAATTCCAATCAATTTGACTAAAGTTGAAGTCACCCAGAATAACTACGTTATCGTGCATTGTGGCCTTAACAATTTCCTCCATAGTAGTCTCCCTTGGTCCCTATCTAAGTTTGGGGGACGGTATATCACACCTAAATCAATTTTCATGCCCTCTGAAAATTCTATCCAGACAGACTCTGTATGTGTTATTTCAGACTTTATTCCCTTTTTATGCAACAGTTCAAGCGATCTCGGACATGGAAAAATAAACACATAAGCAGTATAATGTGATCCTTTATTGACAACGTTTCGCCCACGCAGTGCTTTATCAAGTCACAGACAGATCTACCTGGATATTGAGCAACATGGAGATATATAGGGTACAGTCAGGTGGAGAATGCTGGGTCAGGTGGAGAAAGCTGCACGTGAGTCTTAAAAGTAGTGTGATAGTTAAAAACATAGTGTGACTTAAGGGACCTGCAGTGTACCATTCTTGAGTTCTAGGTGGGATAGCGTTGAAGAAGTTTCTTGGCAATAGGTTCAGCTATGTTGTATAAGCCGTTGTTCTGGTTGAAGTTGTTGGATATACAGATGAGTGATGATTCTAGGATTCTTCGGTATTGCGTGTTGTCTTCTCTGGCGATGAGTCTTGCGTTTCTGTAGTTGATTAAATGGTTGTGTAAATTTCGGTGTTGAACACAGGCATTTCTTGAGTCGTCAGATCTGCCTGCGTACTGATGTTCTGAAATGCGTGTTTGTAGGTCTCTGGATGTTTCCCAACGTATAATTTGCTACAGCCATTACAAGGGATTGTGTATACCTGCCGTGGATTGAAGCTTTTCCTGTCTGTTACTGGTAATGTCCTTAATGGTGGTGGATGTGGAGGTGGATACTCGGAATGAGGTCTTAGAAAAATGTTGGAAACTTGTTTGGAAATGGAGTTGGTGGGAAGGACTATGTATCTCTTCTCAGCAGTGTCTTCTCTGGGTGTGTTGAAGATGTTTAATGCCCGTCGTCTGCAGTCTCTAATGAAGTGACGAGGATAGTGAAGTTTGGAAAAACTTGTTCAATGAGGAGCATTCTTCTTCAAGGAACTCACTGCTGCAGATTCTGAGTGCGCGCAGGAAAAGCCTATAATACACCACGTTTAATTTTGGTGTCGTGGTGAGAGTAGAAGTGGAGAAGATCGTGTTGATTGGTAGGTTTTCGATAGACTTTAAAACGAAGTTCATGGTCAGCTTTGCAGAGAAGAACATCAAGGAAAGGAAGAGTATTGTCGACTTCTTCTTCTAGTGTAAACTGGATTGATGGCTCAACCTGGTTGAGTTCGTGTTGGAAGCTTGAACGTTGAAGCGTCTGGGAGTTATGATGAGAATGTCGTCAACATAACGAAGCCAGGTGACAGAAGAGGGAATAATAGTGGAAAATCGCTCGACTTCCAAAAGTTCCATATATAGGTTCGCAAGGACGGCACTAAGTGGCGATCCCATGGGTAGTCCAAAAGTTTGCTGAAAGAGTTGGTTTTCGAAAGAAACATGTAAAGCCCACACATAGTTCAACAAGGTCGATGAAATCGCTGGCTGGAAGAGGAAGATCAAGCGAGTCGTCAATTTTCCTGCGCAAGAGATCGATAGCTTGTGTAGTAGGTACTTTGGTGAATAGGGATGTTACATCAAGGCTGGAGAGTTTCTTGTTTCTGATGTTGATGTTGCGAATTCGATTGAGAAGGTCACCAGAGTGTTTGAGATGTGCTGGACTGATGGTGCCCAAAAGTTTGGAGAGGTGTTTAGCAGAATTCCTGAGATTTGGTGGGAGCACTGCCTATTCCCGAGGATATGGGCCTCAATGGGATACCTGGTTTGTGAGTTTTGGCAGACCGTACATTCTGGCAGGTCTGGGGTTGCTGGAATGGTGTGTAGAAGTTTCTTTCCTAGTTCTGATTCCCTCCACCTGACTGTACCCTATATATATCTCCATGTTGCTCAATATCCAGGTAGATCTGTCTGTGACTCGATAAAGCCCACTGCGTGGGCGAAACGTTGTCAATAAAGGATCACATTATACTGCTTATGTGTTTATTTTTCCATTGCGGGTGTTACTTCCTTCTGTAATCTTATGAGAGGGGGGTTAGATTTGAGCGGGACTTGGAGGGTTGTGAAGGGGGGGTTGGAAGGTTGTTTGGGTCCCGCTGGGGATGGGATGGGCAAATATTTTTGTTGGTGGGTTGGTTTTGACATGGATTTTCCAGTATGGGCCAGAGGCCGTTGCAGTGTTCCTCCTTTCATGTTCTTATGTTCTTCTTAGTGATATGAGCATTTTGCCGACGACACGAAGATAGGTAGGATAACGTTTCAAACGTGATGTCATGGAACCAGGAGGATTTAGAAAAACAATTCGGGGTCAGAAAAGGGGCAGATGCAGTTCAATGTAAATACATGCAAGGTTTTGAAGCTGGGGAGTGTCCATAACCCAAGCACTTATAAGTTAAATAATGTAGATGAAAGTTCAGAGAACCGACAATATGTTTTTAATTTATAAGTTAAATAAGGGAGAACTTAGCCATACAGATTGTAAAGGATTTGGGGGTTATGGTGCAGCAACGTTAAACCAAGAGAGCAATGCATAAGAGTACGTAATAAGGCAAATAGATTACGGATTTATATCGAAGGTAAGTAACAGAAGTCCAGGGTTATTCTACAGCATACAGGCCACACCTAGATTATGCAGCCAGTTCTGGTCTCCTTTTTACAGAATGGTTTAAATTCATTAGAAAACATTCAGTGTAAATGACAAAGTTAATTCATAGCATTAGAAATTTTCCCATAAAAAAGATTGAAGCCCCTTAAATTGCTTTCCCTTGAAGACAAGAATGAGGAGACATGATCGAAGTGTAAAATGAATGAAGGATATAAAAAAAGTCTTGAGGAGGAACACTGCAATAGGCCTGGGTCTATTGAGGATATCTCCAAGAGACAACCGCAGTAATGGATTCAAATTAACAAGTTTAGATTTAGAAAAGGGTATAGGGAAAATATTTTTGGACATAGGGTGTTGATGAGGGAAATTTCCTAATAGGGTTTGAGGCTAAACCTTTAGTTTTAAATTTTTAAAATTTGGGCAATTACATGAATGAGAAGGTTGGGTTTGAGTGGCTTTCACAAGGGTAAATTGAATTTTCAGAGCTTATTGCTTGAGTAGCATTGTAAATAGGGTTGGGCAAATATCCTGTTAGTGGGATGGTTATAAGGACCGTTGTATGGGCCAACAGGCCTGCCGGGGTTCCTCCTTTTTTATGTTCTTATGTTATGTTCTTTTTTAATACCCATTTTCCACTTGTATACCTCGATCATGTCTCCCTCATTCTACGTCTTAAAAGAATGTAATTTTAGGGCTTCAATTTTTTTCGTAAGGAAGATTTCTAATGCTATGTATTAAATTGTCATTCTACGCTGAATGTTTTCTAAGAATTTTTGTCCATTCTGTAATATGGGGACCAAAAAGAGCTGCGAACAGGTGAGGCCCAAGATGTATGCGTAGAATGCTGGGCTTCTGTTTCTAACACTTTTTGAATAAATCCCAGTAACTATTTGCCATTACGTCGCTTAGGCATTGCTGTCTTGGTTTGGTTTCCACCATCACCCCCAAGTCCTTCCGAATCTGTATTAAGTTTTACGTTATTTAACTTATAATGCTTGGGTTATGGACACTCCCGAGCTTTGAACCTTGCATTTATCTACATTGAACTGCATCTGCCATTTTCTGACCACGAATTAAGTTTGTCTAAACTTTCCCGAAGTTCTATGACATCTTGTTTGAATCAAATCCTACCATCTTCGTGTCGTCGGCGAATTTGCTCATATCACTATAATTTCATCAAGGTCATTGAAAATATTATAAATAAAAGGCCAAGACTGATCCCTGTGGAACACCACTTGTTACAAGTCCCCATTCGGGTTTAACCATTTATGCACACCCCTGCTTCCTATTGGGGAAGACCCGATCCATGACAGCACTTTTCCCCCCAAAGCCATGAGCGCCACTTTCTTTTTAAAGCCCTGGGCGATCATGCCTTACTAAAGTCTAAAAAACAATATCGAATTCTTTTTCGTGATCAACAGCCTCAAAAGCTTTTCTGAAGAAGGTTAATAAATTAGATAGGCAGGAACGGCCCCCCGAATCCATGCTGGGGATCATTAATCAAATTATGGTTATCGATGGCTTCTTTAAAATCAGCTATAATTGATCAGTAATTTGCCTCAATTGAGGTCAGGCTTATTGGGGGAGTTTGACGGTAGTGACTTGTCCCCCGCTTTAAAAAAAGAATTACATTAGCCATCTTCCACATATCAGACACTACACCTGTTTGAAGAGATAAATTAAAAATGTTAGATATTGGTTCACAGAGCCCCTTTTCATTCCTTAAGAACCTTTGCAAAAAGCTCATCAGGCCCCGGGTTTTTATTTTGTTTCTGGTCCAGCTGTTTCCAAACCATTTCGCTATGACTGTGATATTACATAATTTATCTTCTTCGGGGCTCTGTAAAAATTTATTACTGGATATTTTAAGTCTTCCTGTGGGAAAACCGAGAGAAAATAATTTTAAAATAGAGCACATATCATTCTCCTTGTCAGTAAGATGCCCAAAGTTATTTTTAGGGACCTATCTTATCCCTAACTTTTGTTCTATAAACCTGGAAAAAATTTTTTGGGTTATTTTTGGAATCCCTAGCAACTTTATTCATAGTCCCGTTTAGCTTTTCTTATTCCCTTTTTAACGTCCCTCTTAATGTCAGTATACTGATTTATAAGATGACCCTCACTCTTTATGCCCATAAATTCCTTTTTCTGCCCTAAAAGATATTTGAGCCTATTATTCATCCATTTTGGGTCATTTCATTTGATCTAATTTTTTATCGGGATAAATGTTTTTGGGCACCTTATGGTGTTAAAAAACTGTCATATTGAAAATTCTTCTTCTTCACCCCAGTCCACAGTTGATAAGTGTTCTATGTCCATTAAATCGGGGTTGGGAAAATCTGGGACCATTCCCGAATTATCCCTACTATCAACACCATTCAATCCCAAAGGTTCGCTTGAGCCGAATTCCTCTGTAATTTAAATTATTAAAAAATTTTCCTTGTTTGAGAACCAATTTATTTATTAGATGGTTTCTTTAATATCAGCTATAATTTGACTTTATAATTTCCTTTTAAATTGAGGAAGGTTTATTAATTAATTTGAGGTAGTGACTTGTCCCCGCTTTAAAAATAGGAATTACATGAGCCATCTTCCACAAAATGGAACTACACCTGTTTGAAGAATAAATTAAAAATGGATAATGGTTCACAGAGTTCCATTTCCCATACATAAGATGAGTAATCAGTCCTCGGCCTGGGAGTAGGTGTGTTCAGCACCGCTGGTGTAGAGAATCTGAAGTCCAGGTAAGAATGCCTGACCTTAAAAGGCGTCAGCTGTGAGGACGGTGCGGGCCCGGGCTTGTTGATAAATTAACACATATGCAACACTTGGGTATCTTTATTGAGGAAACGTTTCCCCACAGTGGCTACATCAGTCCATACAAAGGAGAATCTAAAAAACAGGGATTTTTTGCTTGCCTATTCCTTGGGGACGACCTACTTCCACATTGAACAAATGTGACACCTCCTACAACTCCAAATTTCCTGTCTACAGTATAAAGTTACCCTACGCACATATGCTGTATTATATTCAAGATTGATGGACTGACAATATCGACTGAAGATTGAGGACTGACCACCCTCAAACCCCTCCTGTCTTCACGATTCTCCTTTGTATGGACTGATGAAGCCACTGGGGACGAAACGCTTCTCAATAAAGATACCCCAATGTTGCATATTGTCAATTTAAACTCGTCGGTTCTCTGAACCATTCATTTAAGGAAAAGGCATAGTCACTGGTAGGGGGGATTCCCAGTGGAAGTTGGTCAACCCAAAGAGATGGGTAGTAGTAGTGGCAGCCGGGGAAGAAGGTTATGTAAGGTCCTCTGACTCGGGTTCCATGATGTTGCAGTGTCTGACAAGTTGTACAAGAATGCTATACAATACCGACAAGATGAAATATGTATATAGTTCTCTTCTATTATGTCCTAGAATTTGCATTGATAAAGCCACTGGATGGTGAAACGTCTACAATAAAGATACCCAGATGTTGCACATGTGTCTTACTTTTTCATCTTGTCGGTATTGTATACCCATTCTTGTACAACTTGTCAGACATGATCGAGGTGGACCTGACTTAACTCAGTGGTGGGCCTGACTTAACTAGTGAAGACGTTCTTGTGTGCTCTCTGTCAATCTGAAGAAGATGTCCTTTTGGGGCTACTCTCCAGCAGCTGAAGGAAGAACTGAGGGTGCTAAGCTTGAGATACAGCGACTGACTGAGGAAAACAAGAGGATTCGAGTAATCCTCCTGTTGAGAACCTCGCCAGGAAAGGAACCTGGACAGTGGCTAAAACGCATGGGACAAAGTTAAGGCCGAGGACGGGGTGGAGAGGAGAAAACGAAGACCCGGGAGAATGTTGTGGAAAATCGAACCCATTCTCCGTGCTACCCGGGTGAATGAGTCGACTTCCGGGAGCGTCACGACGAAAGACACAAAGGAAGGTAAAAACATTGTTGTTGTTGGGGAAGTCAGGTTAGGTACATGGATAGGGCTTTCGTTTGATTGATAGGAGTAGGAGACAGAGGGTTTGTTTCCGGGGCTGGGATGGAGGATATTGTTAGCCGTCTGGACGACATCATGAGAGGTAAGAGCAACTTATCTGTCTCAGGCTGGAGGCAACGATGTTGGCAAGTAGGAGTGAGGACCTGACTAGCGGTTTAGGTCAGCAAAGACATAATTAGGAAGAAGGGTGGGAACCCTGTCATATTGTATTTTCCAAGGAGGGATTGGAATGAATGGCTGTCCAGGGCAATTGGTGTCAATTGCTTGGACAAATACTGAAGGAAAATTCAGTAACATTCATTGACAACTGGGACCTTTTCTATGGCAGAAATGACATTTATGCCAGGGATGGGGTTCACTTATCCAGGTCTGGGGTGGGGGCACTGGCAACTGCAGTGGAGGGAGCTGTTAGGGCTTTAAACTAGAAATAGTTAGTGGTATGGGTTTTGGGGGGAAACAGAGAAGTCCCAGTGTAGTAATATTATAGTTGTAGGAGAACTAGTAATAGGCAGAATAAGGTGGATAGTGGAAAGCTAGTGACACTAGATGACGAGGACAATGTAGGTATAGTGAAAAAACAGAGATGACAGGAAGGGTAAAGAGAAAGGAGGGTCTCTAAATATATATTACACCAATAGTCGTAGTGCTAGGAATAAGATGGACGAGTTGAGATTAGTTGCAAGTACGGGTAATATTGATGTTTTTGCAATAACTGAGACATGGTTTAATATAAAAAATCGGGACTTGCCTGCCGAATGTCACATTCAGGGTTTTAAATTGTTCCAAGTAGACAGAAGTATCGGGAAAGGGGTGGGGTGGCACTCTATGTCCGTGATCATTTAAATTGTTGCAAAAAACGGGTATAAAGTCTGAATTAACACATACAGAGTCTGTCTGGATAGAATTTTCAGAGGGTGTGAAAAATTGATTTTAGGCGTGATTTACCGTCCTCCAAACTTAGATAGGGAACAAGGGAGACTACTTTGGGAGGAAATTGTTAAGGCCACAAGACACGATAACGTAGTAATTCTCGGGGACTTTAATTTTTAGTCAGATTGATTGGAATTTCATGACAGGGAATTTAGAATCTAACGACTTTTAGAAGTAGTTCAGGATTGCTTTTTGAAGCAGTTTGTAACAGAACCTAAAAGGGGAAATAACCTACTTGACTTGGTTCTGGCAAAAGAAACCCTTGTTAATAATTTAGAAATTACAGAGGAACTCGGCTCAAGCGACCACAAGTCAATTACCTTTAGCATTGAATGGATGTATGATAGTGGGGATAATTCAGTAATGGTCCCAGATTTTCGCTTAGCAGATTATAATGGACTTAGAGAACACTTATCAACTGTGGACTGGGGTGAAGAAAGAGGTATCAATATGACAGTTTTTAACACTATACAGGCTGCCCAAAGAACATTTATCCCGTATAAAGAAATTAGATCAAGTAGAAATGACCCAAAATGGATGAATAATAGGCTCAAATATCTTTTAGGGCAGAAGAAAGGAATTTATAGGCGATAAAAAGAGGTGAGGGTCATCTTATAAATCAGTATACTGACATTAAGAGGGACGTTAAAAGGGAATAAGAAAATCTAAACGGGACTATGAAATTAAAGTTGCTAGGGATTCAAAAACTAACCCAAAAAGTTTTTCCAGGTTTATAGAACAAAAGTTAGGGATAAGATAGGTCCCCTTAAAAATAACTTTGGGCATCTTACTGACAAGGAGAATGATATGTGCTCTATTTTTAATAATTATTTTCTCTCGGTTTTCACACAGGAAGACATTAATAATATCCCAGTAATTAATTTTTACAGAGGCCCAGAAGAAGATAAATTATGTAATATCACAGTCACTAGCGAAATGATTAGAAACAGCTGGGCCGACTGAAACAAAATAAATCGCCGGGTCCTGATGAGCTTTTTGCAAGGGTTCTTAAGGAATGCAAAATGGAACTCTGTGAACCAATATCTAACATTTTTAATTTATCTCTTCAAACAGGTGTAGTGTCTGATATGTGGAAGATGGCTAATGTAATTCCTATTTTTAAAGCAGGGGACAAGTCACTACCGTCAAACTACCGCCCAATAAGCCTGACCTCAATTGTAGGCAAATTACTAGAGTCAATTATAGCTGATATTATTAGAAGCCATCTAGATAACCATAATTTGATTAATGATACCCAGCATGGATTCACGAGGGCCGTTCCTGCCTATCTAATTTATTAACCTTCTTCAGTAAAGCTTTTGAGGCTGTTGATCACGATAAAGAATTCGATATTGTTTATTTAGACTTTAGTAAGGCTTTTGATAGAGTACCGCACCAGAGACTGTTAAAGAAAGTGGCAGCTCATGGCATTGGGGGAAAAGTGCTGTCATGGATCGAGTCATGGCTCACCAATAGGAAGCAGAGAGTGTGCATAAATGGGGTTAAATCCGAATGGGGACTTGTAACAAGTGGTGTTCCACAGGGATCAGTCTTAGGCCCATTGTTATTTATAATATATATCAATGACCTTGATGAGGAAATTACTAGTGATATGAGCAAATTCGCCGACGACACGAAGATGGGTAGGATAATTGATTCAAACATAGATGTCATAGAACTTCAGGAAGATTTGACAAACTTAATTCGTGGTCAGAAAAGTGGCAGATGCAGTTCAATGTAGATAAATGCAAAGGTTCTGAAGCTCGGGAGTGTCCATAACCCAAGCACTTATAAGTTAAATAACGTAGAACTTAGCCATACAGATTGCGAGAAGGACTTGGGGGTGATGGTAAGCAGCAACCTTAAACCAAGACAGCAATGCCTAAGCGTACGTAATAAGGCAAATAGATTACTGGGATTTATATCAAGAAGTGTTAGCAACAGAAGTCCAGAGGTTATATTACAGCTTTATACATCATTAGTAAGGCCTCACCTAGATTACGCGGCTCAGTTCTGGTCTCCATATTACAGAATGGACATAAATTCGTTAGAAAACATTCAGCGTAGAATGACTAAATTAATACATAGCATTAGAAATCTTCCTTACGAAGAAAGATTGAAGACCCTAAAATTACATTCACTTGTAAGACGTAGAATGAGGGGAGACATGATCGAGGTATACAAGTGGAAAATGGGTATAACAAAGGGGATATAAATAAGGTCTTGAGGATATCTCTCCAAGAGAGAACCCGCAATAATGGATTCAAGTTAGATAAGTTTAGATTTAGAAAGGATATAGGAAAGTATTGGTTTGGAAATGGGGTAGTTGATGAGTGGAACAGTCTGCCTAGTAGGGTTATTGAAGCTAGGACCTTGGGTAGTTTCAAATTTAGGTTGGATAAATTCATGAGTGAGGGGGGTTGGATTTGAGGGGACTCTCGCATGAGTGGGTAGAATTGTCAAAGCTTATTTCTTGGGTAGCTTTGAAAATTGGGTTGAGCAAATATACTGTTAGTGGGATGGATTGTGAAGGACCTGCCTAGTATGGGCCAACAGGCCTGCTGCAGTGTTCCTCCTTTCTTATGTTCTTATGTTCTTATGTATACAAGTGGAAAATGGGTATTAACAAAGGGGATATAAATAAGGTCTTGAGGATATCTCTCCAAGAGAAAACCCCTGCAATAATGGATTCAAGTTAGATAAGTTTAGATTTAGAAAGGATATAGGAAAAGTATTGGTTTGGAAATAGGGTAGTTGATGAGTGGAACAGTCTGCCTAGTAGGGTTATTGAAGCTGGGACCTTGGGTAGTTTCAAATTTAGGTTGGATAAATTCATGAGTGAGAGGGTTGGATTTGAGTGGGACTCGCGCATGAGTGGGTAAATTGTCAAGCTTATTTCTTGGGTAGCATTGAAAATTGGGTTGAGCAAATATTCTGTTAGTGGGACGGATTGTGAAGGACCTGCCTAGTATGGGCCAACAGGCCTGCTGCAGTGTTCCTCCTTTCTTATGTTCTTATGTTCTTATGACACTGCAACATCATGGAATTTTGATTCTGAGGACCTGCACATAACCAAGAGATCTGAGACTGAATCATCAACTTTTATACTGCCCACATCTGCAGTAACACTAAAGCCAACCACAGCCACCTGAGTCACCCACGGACCCCACCTGAGTTCCTGACTATTTGTCAACATACGAGTTTTGGAAAACATCAGTCACATCCGTCAAACAAGTGATTGTTGCCACCGTCATCGATTAAGTGAATACCAGCAAGGAGTTCAGAAAAGTGTACCAGCTGAGGTGTCAAGAACATCGACACGTCCCGTTTACACCTTCAATCTGTAAAAATTAGCTGTTGCAACATATTCTTATTTGTCTATTTTTATTTTTCATTTTTATTCACGATAGGGTTTGTTTGCTATTCATGTTAAAGTTTTTTATTATTTCATAAATCTTTATATTCAATAAAGTGCTTCTTTTTGATGTTATTTTTGTCTTTTTCTATTCTTTGTAATTTTCTTAAGGAGGAACCAGCCTTGATTCTTCTTGAAATGCAAGATTGAACCGAGTCTGAGTATAGCCTTGCTGCCGGATGTGAAACAGTGACTCACACTAGTATCTCAGGTGTCCCTAACCGAGCAACGGTAAATGCCTCATGGCAGTACTTCATATGCGCACTTATGTACATTAATGGCACTGGCCACATGTGACGCGTCTTCCACTAGCCTTCAGATCATCAGAACTACACCTACACCTAGCCTACACTGCCCGGTCTGGATAGAAGTGATCCAGTAATCTAGAAATGGGAAGGCAGGTTTGTTGGACAGAATTCCATTAACGGCTTGATTGGATCACTTACTAATCGGTCAAACACATACACCCTCTATTTTACACTCACAAAAATGGTGAGGACAGATAATGATTAACACAAAATATTAAACAAATGCATAAACACTGAAGAATTTTTTTAAATATATTTGGTAAAAATCTGCTGAATGGTGTTTGCAAGTTTAACTGGTAAAATAATGCAGAATTACTGGTGTGAAATACTGAGACAAAAGCATAATAAATCATTAGTGCAAGAGCACTTACTGTAAATATGTAGGAAAAGGTGCAACACGCAAAATCATCTTCATAAAAGGCATACAATGGACTTATTGGCTGACTGGAAAAGCAAGTTCAATGGTTATAATAGAGTAACAGTTAGGTGCTGCATCAACAGTGAGAAGTAAAGACATTCCAGGAGTGTGGATACTCCAGTGTCTACCCCAGATCCCGTCCATGAGATTATTGGCCACTTTCATCTAAGTAACAGGCAGCCGTTGTTATTCTGGGAACACAGGATAATTGCATGTATAATATTAGCGGCCAGCCCACCAGGGGTAAGACATTTTGTGTTGATGAGTGACTTATTTCTTCAGTATTAGACCAGGAGCTAGTAGCTTCTCAGTCATATATTAAATGCAAGTTAGGAAACCCCAGAGAATACAGGGACCACTAGGATGTATGCTAGAGTTATTAACATATTTAATTGATTGCAGGTACTATTTTATCTGTGTACGTGACATTTGAGAGAAGTCACATGGAGTCAAGCTAGCCTGAGTAGACATTTCTAGTTAGAATAGGCTCCACATCACAAGTAAGTCTGTTCTAATTGTGCATGGGAACCTAGATCGATTGTCTTGCATTTAAATTAATCTTTCTAAAGAAGTGAACTAAAGGAGCATTGTGAGGGTAGGATACTTAATCTTGTATTACCAGTATCATCAGTGATACCAGAGTGGAGCTTACAAGTTTCCACAGGTATGGACAATCCACTTGTTTGTTACCGCAGGGATGGCGAGACCCCGTCTAATTGACCGGCCGCTGTCATGAGATTGAGGTCGGAGAATCTGAGGATCTGCTTTCGGCCTATCTCCACCCAGGGGAGTGAGGTTAACATACCAGGCACACCACAAAATGTTCCTTGGTGGGAATTATGAAATTACGGAAAGAACTTGTTACAACCACTAACACCACTATGAGTAAAAACCCAAGAAGCAGACCCCTTTCAATTAACACCACCATGAGTAACATAAAGAAGAAAACCACTATGAGTAATACCCAAGAAGGAAAAACCACAACTAACAAACCATGGGGAAACACCAAGAAGGAAAAAGACAGCTAACACCACCATGAGTATCACCCATGAAGCAAACACCACAACTGGACCCGTACCCCGGTGGCAAAAGCCTCGCTTCACATGCTGAAGGTCCGGGTCTGATTCCCGGCGAAGTGGTAGAAACATTGGGCGTGTTTCCTTACACCGGTTGTTTATGATCACCCATCAGTAATAATGGGTACCTGGGTGTTAGTCGACTGGTATGGGTCACATCCTTGGAGAAAAGTGACCTAATTTGATCGAAATCCCTCTGTGTAACAAGCGGCTTTCTATATAGCAGTATGTCATTGATTTTTAGCTTGGTCTGATACCTTGTACATTGAAATAAAGTGGGGAAACATAAGCCTGTAATTTTTTTTTGGGATGGTAGGATTGTGGTCTTTTTTTTCTGTCTCATAAAATAAGGTCTTGTTTTTCACTTACACTTAGGTCACACCACACATGCATGTACAAGCATATATATGTAGATAAAGATACCCAAGTGTTGCATATGTGTCTAATTTATCAACTTGTCGGTTCTCTGAACAATTCATCTACATCCTGTGTGACACAGCAACATCTTGGGATCTTAATACAGGGAATTCTTCACTTGCCCAACCCTTGGGCACGACCTACTTCCACATTGACAAATGTGACACCACCTTCAACTTCTGCACCTCTCCTGCTTACGGTATAAGCTGCTTCCCAGTACATATGCTGTATTCTTATCAACATCGACTCAAGGCCGAGGGGCTGATTACCTCAAACTCCTCCTGTTCTTCACATTTCCCTTTGTATGGATTTGATGAAGCCACTGTGTGGGAAACGTTTCCCAATAAAGATACTCAAGTGTTGCATGTGTGTCAAATTTATCAAGCATATATATATACTAACCCCCTGGGATTTTCTTCATTTTTCTTTTAGTTCTTTTCTTGTTTATTTCTGCTTATCTCCATGGGGAAATGGAACAGAATTTTTCCTCCGTAAGCTATGGGGTCGTAAGAAAGGCTAAATGCTGGGAGCAATGGGGGAGTAACCCTTCTCCTGTATAAATTACTAAAAACAAGATAAGGAAAAACTTCATAAAATTGGGATGTTTGAATGTCGGGATGAGTGGGATGATAAGAAAGAGATGATTGCTAATGTTATGAATGAAAAAAAGTTGGATGTCCTGGCCCTAAGCGAAACAAAGCTGAAGGGGTAGGCGAGTTTCAGTGCGGAGAAATAAATGGGATTAAGTCAGGAGTATCAAGAGAGTTAGAGCTAAGGATGGGGTAGCAATAATGTTGAAGGATCAGTTATGGAGAGAGAAGAGGGAACATAAATGTATAAATTCAAGGATTATTGGATTAAAATAAGGGTCGTAAAAGTGGGTCGTAAAAGTGTGTATGCACCTGGAGAATAGAGGAGATAGAGGAGAAAGAGAGATTTTGGGAGGTTTAGGGGGTGTAGGAACTTTTAGCCAAGAGTAATGAGAAGGACCTAAATGCTAAAGAAAAAACGAGAGAGGTGGTGGGGGGTTTGGGGACCGGTGTAAATGATAATGAGGAGATTTGATTGAACTTTGTATACAAGATATGATGTAGGGTGAAATGACAGTAGTTTGTTGGGGTACATATTTGACAAAAAACGTTTGGGGAGACTATAGGATGTACATGTTTATAGAGGGCCACAGGTATATCAGATTACTTTTTTTTGTAGCTACAGGAAAAAGGTAGATGGATACAAGGAAAATGAAAAAAACCAAAAAAAAAAGGGAAAATTTATAAACTAAAGGAAGAGGCGGTTAGGATAAGATATAAACAACTGTTGGGGGGCAGAGGGGGTTTGTGAGAGATAGGGAGTGGGGTAGAAAAGGTATGGGGGGAAGTTTAAGAATATAGTGTTAGAGTGTTCAGGAAGTTTTAGTTATAGGAAAGTG